>WEIU01006586.1:57206-92880 GCA_013389925.1 Aegithalos caudatus | reverse complement strand
CCCGCCCGCGCCGGGGCCGGGGCCGCGGGGGCCATGGCGGCTGCCCTGCGCTCGTTTCCCGACACGGGGAATTACAGCCGGCCGGTGAGCGATTGCCACCCGCACCACCGACTGTGAGCTCCGAAACTCGGCGGGTGCTGCCTGCTCAGGTGCCCATCTTGGAAACCAAGCCGAAGGAATCAGGCTGGGGACGCGGGAGCTCACGGCCCGACCCAGGATCTGCCTTAAGTGACTCGTCTCCGTCAGATGTGAAGGTCTCACTGTTTTGGTCCAGTTCAGCAGTCTGTCCCTGTTCGGGTACTAGTGCCAGCCTGCTACTAACTTCTTGTTACAGGCAAAAAAAAAAAAAAAAAAAAAAAACAAAACAAAAAAAAAAAAAAAAAAAAAAAAAAAAAAAAAANACAAAAAAACACAAAGCACAAAAAAAAAAAAAAAAACCAACAAAACAAAACAAAACAAAAAACAACAAAAAAAAAACAAAAAAAAAAAACCCCAAAAAAACCCAACCCTCAGCACTCCCCATTCAGAGCTTGGCCGTGCGCAGGTGCTGAGGCAGGTCCGGCTAGGGCAAGCTCACAGAGCAAGTAAAAACAGGAGAAAGAGAAACAAGAGCTGTGAAAATGAGAAAACTTGCCGAGGAGTGTAGCATCATCAATCAGCTGCTAATCTGCCAAGAGTTCATCTCGGGGCTCAGATGAGTGTCCTTTCACTAATGCCAAACAGGTATGTCCACATGAATGAACAGATTGCAATAGAATGTCATGTATGTGTTCTGCCAGAAACCAAAGAAACCTTTTCTCTTTCACACTGTCTGCATTTGTCTGACCAAATTCAGAGTGACCAAATGCTGATATGTAGATCTTTGAATCCCCTGTGTTTAATTAACATTTTAATTTATTAATTTACAATTTATTGGCCTATTCAATTAATATTATTTACACATTCTGGAGTAACTCAAGCTGCAGCAGTGGTCCTTCAGAAGTAAACTTGGAAGTGGATCCTTCAGCTGACAGAGCACATCCTGCAGCATAGCAATGCCATCAATCTGAATGAAAATACATGGACTGACAAGTTCTGAGGTATATATTACATATATATATGACTGACAACCCCTTGAGGTACATATTACAAAAACACTCCTTTGGTCATCTGTATTAGAATAGCATCCAGTGGCATTTAAGCTGGGAACAGGGTTGTGTGATGCTGGAGATTGAATAACCTTTCAATAGGAATGATATTTTGTTCTTAAGATGTAGAGAAATTGAAATCAAAGTGTGAGTAACATGTGATTCTAACACCAGAGTCACACAGACTGTAGAAATGGCACAGTAATAGCTGCACAGATTAACTGAACTAACATAACAATCCTACATCAGACCTGCATTGTCAGGATCTAGAACTAGACCAGAACCAAAGTTTTATCCAGCTGACAGCCTCAGCTGGTGAGGCTGTTGTGAGACATCCTCTATTTGTTGCTATCTACTTTGCACCATCTGTGAGAGACCCTCAATGTTGTTATCTCTTTTGCACCATCCCAGTTCCCAGCCTCAGAGGCAGGGGGTGTACAAAGCGTAATTCCCACTCCACTTCAACCACAGTAACCCCAGGCAATGCTCCAGTCCTGGGGAAGGGTGGCTGCAAAGCTGTCCAGGGGAAAAGGATGTGGGGGTGCTGGTCAACAGCCGGCTGAACGTGTGCCAGGGGAGATTCAGGTTGGATATCAGGAGAAATTTCTTCACAGAAAGGGTTATTAAACATTGGAATGGGCTGCCCAGGGAAGTGGTGGAGTCACCATCCCTGGAGGTGTTCAAGAAAGGATTCATGGCATTTAGTGTCCAGGTCTAGTTGGCACTGGTGTTGTTTGGTCAAAGGTTGAGCTCGATAATCTCAGATGTCTTTTCTAACCTAAATGATTATTTGGTCCTCTGATTCTGTAAACATGGCATTGAAATTTGGTGGAACCTAGAATAGAGGCCTGGGATAGGTCTTGTTCAATAATATACCTTCAGCATGCTGACTTCTGCTTTGCCTGTCCCAAATTGACTAATTTTAATTTTTTTTTTTTTTTTTTTTTTTTTCTTCTGGTATTTCTGCCAAGCCATTCCTGACAATCTTGTACACTGTATAGGCTGAGTCATAAAGACTGTAAACAAATACAATAAACAAAACATGCTTATTTGAATTATTTCCTATTTAGTTTTGAATTTTGTTTCTACTGTAAATGCTGATATGCCGAATAGGTATCTGAAAAATATTTAATACTTATAAAAATTCTTCAGAGTTCAAGTTCCTGAAGCTGAAAAGTTTCAACCAAAGTTGTGCAGCCATACCCTGGATACTTTTTCTGCCCAAAGAATTTTTTCCAGGGAATTCTTTCATATAGGCCTCATTTTTTCCCCTGGACTTTTACAGTTAGTAACAAGTAATTTTTAGTAGTTTCAGCTCATGAGTCTTGGTGTATTTATTCAACAACATAAAAGAGCCTCTCATCATTCAGTTTTGTTAGTGTCTCATAGCTCTAATCTTGACCTAGTTTGTGAATGTTTTATTTATCGACAGCAGGCTGCACAAACAGCCTCCTCTCGGAGGGATTCCAAATACAGGCTCAGTCCAAGAGGATGCAGCTTCTCCAGGGCATTCCTACCTCCCCCATTTTTATTTTTGTCAGCTACACCCTCCCTCTTAAAGGGCCTTTAAGGCCTTCTTTTTCCTTGACAGTATTTTTTTTTCACTAAGAAACATTGCCATGACACATAGTTATAATTAGTTTCTCCTTTCTTCTGCAAACTATGACTACAAATCATGCACACAAATCTTGCAGCATCATTGGGAAGTGTCCATGACTCATTTCTCAGCTGAGATTGTAAACTAGGGCTTTGCATTTTTCTCATCTTTCAATAAAAATAATCTAGGAAAAGAAACAGTCCAAAGCATCAAGAAAGGAAGAACAACAGAAACCTTGAAAGTAAGTTGAGCATATAACAATAAGTTATATGTTGAACATGTAACAGTACATTTGTTACATTGGCCTTTATGGTGCTTTATGGTACTTCTGTTTCAGAGAACAGGCAGACATACTAAGTGGATGAAAAGCTGGATGTGACCCAGCATTGTGCACTTGCAGCCGAGAAAACCAACATAGCCTGGGCTGCATGAAATGAAGTATGACTGGCAGATCAAGGAGGTTATTTTCACTCTCTACTCCACTCCTGTAAGACCTCCCCAGAGTCCCATGTTCAGCTCTGGGGAGGGAGGACGCGGACCTCCTGCAGCAAGTTCTGAAAAGGAATGTGAAGTTGATCAGAGGGCTGGAGCACCTCTCCCAAGAGGACAATCTGTGATAGCTGGGGTTGTTCATACTAAAGGGAAGTCTCCAGGTAGATCTTATAGCAGCCTCTCCATACTTAAAGGGATTTAAAAGAAAGATAGGGACAGACTTTTGAGCAGGCCCTGTTGCAATACGATGTTGCATAGGTAATGGTTTTAAACTGAAGAAGGGTCAATTTCAATTAGTATATGGCATACATTTTTTATGCTGAGGGTGGCATAACACTGGCACAGGTTGCCCAGAGAGGTGGCAGATGCCCCGTTCCTGGAAACATTGAAGGTCAGCTTGGACTGGGGCTCTAAGCAATTTGATCTCATTGAAGATGTCCCTGCTCAGTGCAAGGAGAATTGGACTAGATAACCTGCAAAGGTTCCTTCTAATGCAACTATTCTGTGATTCTGTGATTAAATCCTTAATGTCAAAGGATTCACTAGCCAAAAAGAAAAAAAAAACAAACAAACAAAAACCCACAAGCAATGAAAAAAACCTATGTAGAGCCACAGAAGGATTTTTACCCATTTAATTCTAAAAAATGATATGACACTTTATAGATGCATATTGAAAAGACCTAGACATTTATAGTGCTACCTCTGCTCAGGCAAGTGGTCTGCCAGCAATTTCTGAAAGCACTTTTACAGAAACCGTCTGCTTTCAAGATAGCTGTTTCCAAAACCAGCATAATGCTTTACCAAAAAGCCACTGCCTGAGAAAAACAGTATCAAATGAGAGCAAATAGAGATTTCCGCTGCAGGAGAAGTTATTTCAAGGGCAAACATAACAGGCTTCAAACAAAGCAAATTGACCCAGGAGAAGTGAAATACTCCTGTTGGCAGAGTTTCACAGGCCTCCTGTAGAGAGCTATGAAGCCCTGTAAACTCACTGGAGAGGTTCAGGCCATCACCCTGAGACTGTGGGTGAGGCTTAACAGCAGGGGTACCCCAGAGCTGCTTCAGCTCTGAAAAAAGCAGCAGAAAGGTCCTATGGTTGCTACAAATTCCCTCGAGGAAAAGGAGCCATGGCAAGAAACAGGCAGAGCTTGGGGGTGAGAGTGGAAAAAAGGACAATGCCTAACCTCTCTAACCTCTGTAATTGTCTCTCTAACCAGCCATGGCTGCTTTGACTTTTGGCTCACCGTGTGACCCCAGAGCAGGTGCTGCCTCCCTCTGCTCTCAGCATATTTGCAGATTGAATTTACTTTATTATTTTCTCATCATATGCCCAAGGTCCACCTTCTGCCCAGTTCTTTGTCTCTACCTTTCCCCCAGCTGTTACCTTTTCAGCAACTCATCAGCATATACTTTCAATTCCCTTTGAGACTATTTATAAAAGTGTAAAGGAACATAAATTCAGTTTTCTCCCAAGTACATTAGAGATACGACTGCTTTGCAGCATACTAAAACTGGACTCATACAAAGAGGCTTTGAAAAGGTCAAATTGTGTGAATATTCAGTTTCTAGCTACATTATATGCAGCTGTGCTTATACTCGTTTTGTGCTCATTTTGTCAGGCTATACTAACAAATGAGTTTGCTGATATTATTTATGGGATAGTAAATCTTATGTGCAACAACATAAAATTCATACTAATGAGCAGAAATCCATCACTGATCTGTGTGTTCAGTCAAAACAAAAATAAATATTGGAGACTGTGAATACCAAATTCTTAATAAGTCCTGGAGATACACAATTTAAGGATTAAATTATTCATAGTTTCCACTGACTTCAAATAATAAGTGTATGGGACAAATTTATAACTCATTTGTTGTTAATTTGTAAAAGGAAAAAGGTAAAAATTGCCATATATATGATTCTTGCAGTTTATGTCAAATAATAACCTAATTTTAATCAATTTAGACTCTTGAAAGTTTCCTAATGAAGACCAGTTAGTTTCAAGAAGATTTTATCACAGTCTGAATTGATTTACACTGATATGATTTCCCTGCAGTCAGTGGAGCTAATCTGATTTAGTCCTCATGAAGATCTAACCTGAAACTAGGTACCAGAAACAGCTTGTTCAGAAGGTATCCAGAAGTGGAGGTGCCTGGAGTGGAGGACCTCTGGCTGGTAGAGAATTTGTGCCGTTGTTTCCATCACACCCTAGGTTGCTGTTCTTCAGCACATCCAGGGAAAGAAGGGTGGCTGTAATGGCAACATGGCACAGAAGTGACACAGCAAAATTAAATTGTACCCATCCCTCTCTCCCTCTCTTTCTCTCTCTCTCTCTCTGTTTTTCTTTTTTTTTTTTTTTTTTTTTTTTTGGTGGTATCTGATGGTCACTGAATTGGGATCTGTGGATGTCTCCACACTCCATCCCTTCAGCACAGTGAAATCTGGAACATTGCAGCAAAGATCTTTCCTGTAATACATCTAATATAGACTAACATGTAATTTCATTTTGTCAGACTCTCAATGAGGGGTGCTTTATTTTTATGTAAACTTTTTAATAAAATCTTTCCAGTCTCAGACAATTAATGGAATTTTAAAGAGATGGGAAAGTAAATGACAAAAAACAAAATCAGAAAGAGAAATGAAGGAATGAAATTCAGGAGGGAAAATAAGAGAGGGAAAGGAGACAACTAATAGCTATAGTTAAGTATGACTTGAAGATGTTAATAAATATGGTGGTACTGTGGTCATCAGCATAAGGCTATAGCATTTAGTAGAGAATGTCAGCTTTTGTCATTAAAGTCTCCTGGAAAAGAATTTGTCATCAAATGTTTGCCATTGTTCTACCCTTGCATCACCTGTTTCTCATCCTCAAAGGCCACAACGATGCTGTCATTCAGTTCTGTGGGGCTTTTGTCTCCTACCCTCTTCTCTGCTATACCCTCACAGCCCCTTTTCTCCTTCTTTAACCATCACAAGGGCTTATGCAGAGGCACAGCTTGCCCAGCCAGGCCTTCTGTGGCCAGTGGTCTTGTCTCTGTTACTCAGAGGTGATCCTGAAGAGAGCAGAAGGATGGCTGTGGCACCCTGCTTGCTCCCCAGTTCCACACAAACTGGCTGCTGAAGGAGAGGCCCTTCTTCCCTCTCCCACAGTTACCCCTGTTGGCTGCAATGCTTTCAGCAAAGATGGGGAAAGCCATCAGGTGCTCTCCACCACACCCTGTATACTGGGAAATCATGAGCATCCCTCAGGTGCATATCCAGGAGCTGCTGCAGCCTGTTGCACACACTCTTTGGCTTGGATTTTATGATTAACTGTAATTTGTACTGTAAACAATCTTGAGAGATTGAAACCTCTTTTTAACCACATGCTATACCCTTCCACCTCAATGTAAATGTGCAAAATGTGGAGGGTGCCAGGAGGCAGCAACAGCTGGGGTGATTTGCCCAGCACACCTCAGTGGTGGAGGCAGAAGCAGAATGCAGTTCTCCTGCCCTCTGTCTTCTTACTGAGATTGTCCCCCAGTAAAGCAAAGTTTATAGTCCCATGTATTGTTAAGCCATTACAGCTCTGGGCTTTTACTCTGGATAATAAAAGTACTTCAAAGGGTTGAATCAGTTTTATTATATGACATTTCATCAGAGGTCTTTTGTGCCAACACTCTCTTCTCCACCCCTGCCAATGACTGATTTCCAAAGTAAGGGAGGGAAAAAGAATGAGGAGGGAATGGTAGCATTGCTAATTACTAATTACTAATGCGGATTTTGGATTTGTCTTGTGGCTGATGTTTAGCTTCTAGCAAAGTTAGTCAGTACTACTGCTCTACATGGATAAAAAGGAAATCAGATTGACTGCACAGATCAATGACTTGACACAAAAGCCTTCTGCATGCAGACTAAACAGATATCTGTTAAAATGGACCATGTAATCTATGGATAGAGTGCTGACATGCTCAGAAAAAAAAAAAAATCTAGTATTTAAACCAGATCCTTGTTGTGAATAAATCTCAGTATCTTCAGCTGTAAATGACAGAAAAGATCTAGTGGATTTCCTAAAAAAAATACAGTCTGCTATTTGTGAACTGCCAGAGAATGAGGATGCTTCCTGCATTGATTGATGCTATAAAATACTTGCCCACAACCAACTCAAGGGTACTCCTTCCAAGAACACAATGCTTCTGACTTTAGTGGAAATGAGAGATAAGGAGAAGATCCTTCAGGCAGCCAGGAAAGAGAGAAGCATTGAATTCCAAGGGCAAGTGATAACAATTTCTCCAGACTTCAGCCAAAATATACAAGAGAGAAGGAGTTGGTAGAACTTTAAAAAGCCTTTGTAGATTTAAAATCCAAGGCTGTCATCTCTTCTGAAACTAGGAGTTCTGCATGAAAGTAAAGACTACCTCCTCTGGGATGCAGATTGAAGGAAACAGTTTGTGGCAGATACTACCCTCATTTTTGCCCTGGGGCATTAGATGATTAATTCCTCAAGTTTTCCTGGCAGAGCTCTGGTATATTGCCATTCCCAGAAGTGTATGGTCTGTGCAGAAGGTCCCATGGGAGTTACAAGCAGCCCACCAAGTCTACTCCATCACAGGGACTGAGACAGATGGTGCAGCTGCCAAAGCTGGCGGGGCTGAGCATCTGGTAAATGTGTTGATTTAAAGCAGTTCTCAAGCAGCAGCCGCTGCTGTGGCTGAGATGAGCACAGTTCAGAGGTGCTTCCTTGTCTGGAGCCTGTGGAGGAACTGGTGGTATTGCTACAGTCTCTTCTTGGAAGTGAGTACTAAATGTTGTGGAAAACGAAGAAAAGTTTTTGGGTGACCTGTCAAGGATTGCTTATATCAGTGAGGGAGTCAGCACCATGGAAGGTTAATGCTACCACTATTTCACAATGATATTTGATACTTAGGTTCCTCTAGGAAGGTTCTGGTCAGGCTCCTATTTTATTTCTTGACTTTTTCAGTATCTTCTGTCTCTCCCACTCTGAATAAACAATGTCTGGTTTAAATATGACACTGTACTTATGTTTCTGACTACTCATAGCTGGAGATGAGTGATGATTTCCCTGAGATACAAAGAGCACAAAAGGAGAGTTTGCCAGCCCAAACCTGAGATTACAGCTTTGGTGCTTGCACCCCAGCTAGATTTAGATTTCCAGTGTCCAGAGGCCTGGACATGTTGTTCTCTGGTTTTATTTGGAGTCTGAGACAGCTTTTTTCCCCACTTTTTCTATCATAGCATTGGTACCAGGTGACAGCACACTGCTTAAGGGCTACTTAGGTACAACCTTAATGATACCAAATCATCAGAAGAAGACTGGTGAGACAGGACTGAGGAAAAGATTATATGCTAGGAAAAACTACTGATTTTTTTTTAATCTGCATGAGCAGCCCCAGAAAAGACCATGAGCCTACTCACTACTATTAAATACTAGCATCATGTCCAGGAAAGGGAGTGCCCTTGAGCTGTGAGGAAACATTACCAAAGCCATTCCCACTGTTGCAATGGGAGACTGCTCCTCGAATTCACTGATATTTTGCAAAGTTACTGCACCACTCAGAAGACATATTTATTTATAAAAAAGAATCAATTTAGGTGGGAAACAAATATTTCTTGTGTGTGTCAAGCCTACAATGCTAGGAAATTACTTTTGACAATGCTGTCAGTAAAACCCTCCCAGTACATTTCACAAAAAGTCTAAGTGAGGCAGCATTCTTGGTGGTCAGATACTGATGATACTGGAGAACTGTTTTATAACCATAATCCTTGTCAGTTTTTATAGCTGAAAGCTTCTTCACCAAGAAATCCCTGTTAAGTTGCCCTTTCTTGGATAAAGCCTTTGCAAATGAGGCCAGAGTTTGCCGTACAGTCTTCTCCACCCTACAGGTCCCTTAATTTCTGTGACTTTTGGTTTACCTAAAGAATTAATACTTGATATATTAGGATGTCATTTACACCTTAAAAACTGAGGAAATTACTGTGTGTTGATAAAATTTGACATGTTTTATCTGTGCCCTACCATCAGAGTACTAATGGGAATCCAAGTGTTTTTAGAACTTTTTAACTGCCACACAAGCATTCAGGAGAGACACCCTATCTTTAAATCAGAAAATAGCTTCATTCCTGCTATCTTATCAAACAGCAGCACGTAATCCTACAAAAAGTGTCCCCACTGAACTACTAATGGAAGGGTGTTTACATACCAGACAGGAAGCCATACAACCTGTTTTGGGTAATCATAGGAAATGAAGGGATCAAAGGGTGGTGGAGAAGGAATTCTAGAACTGATCTGAAGAGGAAAGACATTTGGATATAAAGGCTCCTCTTAAGAGCACGAGGAGCACGGATAATGAACCTTAATGAATATGGGTGGAAAAGATGCAGTGACCACTAAGAAAGTGACTATTTCACTGGTACATAAAACATCATGAGTATTTATTAATATTAATTTTATTTGTCAGTTTCCCATTTCTCCATCGTTTATGTTAAACAAAATGTTTAACAGTTTATATAAGTACAGATAAAGAACAGCTCTTAGTGAATTAAAGGAGGCACACGTGCACTGTATATATTTATATGCAATTACACTGCTTTACCCAGAACAATAGAAAAAGTGAGCAGATTTGGCTTAAAAATTAAAGAATAAAAACTTCTGGAGATATTTTTGCTTCTAACAATCCAGGAATGTTGGCATATAATATATAATTATATATTCGTTTTTAATTTTCCAGTTATTCTTTGAGAGGTGTACTTTATTCTTACTTTGAGAAAGAAATAACAGCATTAATAATAGCCAAGAGCATATCTCTGATCCTATGCCCTTGGTGTCTTGAGGAAGAAAGACACTGCTCTGCCCCATAAAGAGCTTTACCCCTCCCACCTTCTTTTGATTCTGTGTTTTTGCTACTTCACCGCTCAGATACTCATTCTCTCTCTCATCCTCCATATCTCACTTTGGTTTTGACGTGGTTGATTCCAACCTCCTTTTGCCCTGTGAGTGCCAGCTGTTGTTTCCTATTTTTACCTTTCCCCAGAAGCATCTTCCTTCTCCCACACTGCCCTCAGGCTTGGGAGATATCTAAAATATTGGTTTCCTTAACTTCCATCTCTAAAATGGCTAAGGGAATGGTCTCCTTAGCCTGCATAGTTAAAATGGCTTTGCCTTGGTGACTGCAAGACAATCTGCCATTGTTGAGTTGACTGCTTTGTGGATAACTGTCCACCACTTACAAGAACTGTCTTGTTCTTTCAGGCCTGTCTATATCCATCTGACTATTAGGGCATGTGTAGTTCACTACTGTTCATTCTCTTGGATTTGTGCAGCTCCTGTGACAAGCCTCTGAGCAAAGCTGGGAGGCACAGCCTCAGTGTCTGTATGCAGCAGGAGGATGTGGTCTTCATGTGTTAGCCCACTCCTGCTCTGAAAGTTTAGATATAGAAAAGACAGACTGTTTTATCCTTGCCTTACAGAATATCCACTTGGGTTTAGGAGCCAGCTCAGAGAGCCTTGTTCACTCGCTGAGTTCAGCATGGCCGTAATGTGCTTAGTTACAGTCCTGATCTTGAAAAATTGATTCCACTTTCAGAAATATTACCAATTCCAGGGACATTCACCACTGTAAATATAAGGGCTATTGCAAAAGCCTGGAAACCTCAATGATCTTAAATGTCCTTTGCAACCTAAATATTTCTATGATTCTATGAAATTGTGAAAACCATGGGCAGCTTTATAAATGTGCCCATCAAGTGTTGAAGTTCACAGGAAGAGAAGGAGCACAAGCTTCAGGAAGCTGCAGGCTCATTTAATCCAGACTGCTCTAGTCCAGGAATATGTCAGAAGAAGATGTTTTCTTACAAACTTTTGTATACTTGTTACAAAACTGTTGGAAACAATATTAAAACGCAACATTTTTTTAGCATCTCAGCCCTTTATTATTTGTTTTTAAGTACAACAGGCATCCCATAATGCTCTTCCTCATTTTCCTGGGTTCACTTGGCCAGCACTGAAGATACATACAAAATTTTGTACTTGAGAGAGCCTCTGATCCAGGTAACCATGAAGGCACCCTGTGCCCTAAGACCCCTTCATCCAGCATCACAGAATGGAAGAGTGACAGCCCTTGTGTCCCTGGATGAGCAAGCCTTAGCAGGGTTCCACCTGGCACTCAGGGCCAGCACTTTTGGGTGTAGCTTACTTAGAGCCAGGCTTGAGCAGTCAAGAGGAGAGTGTATCTTTCCTGTGCACTGCTGAGTCCCTGCAGCTGTTTCTTCCCACATTGCTGGCCAAAGGATGCTGGCTGAGATATATGTCCTGCATACTGGGGAAAAAAAAATTTAAAAAAAAGGTAAAATTAAAATCCCATCCATTTTTCTTACCCAAACTATAGGAAGCATAGAGGAGTAGAACAAGGATGAGGAGAAAAGGGGGAAATTCCTCCCTCAAACATTAAGTAGTCTTTTTAAAGATTGTTTTTAGTGTGTATGATAGGTTTGGAATAAATATTAGGAATTTTTATTTCCCTGGTTTTTGTTACTGTGTTGCTGTTCATTGCAGGATCAGGTGTCTGAACATCCATGACTATAACACTCTATTTCAGTGTGGTTATTTCTAAAGGAAGGGAATGTGTTGGGCCCAAATGGTAGCAACAGAACCCACATTCTTAAACTATCGAACTTGCTGCTGTGAGTGCTCAGAAATTTATTCTGATCTTGCTTTTTATGGAAAATATTCTGACAACTATATGTTGTCACTGGATGACAACAAGAAGAAGTGATTAACAGGAACCAGTTGGACTCAAAGCCACTCTTCTCCACACTTTACCCTAGTTAAACATATCCCTAAACATAATTGCTACTGAAGAGAAGCTAGAAGAAAAATACATGAAATGTCTATCTACATACTTACTGTACCCCTTAAAGTTAAGAGGGCAGTATAAGGACATGGATAGACTAGACTAGAAGTGATTTGTGAAGTGAAAAAAAAAAAGAAAACCAAACGGTGGCCAAAAAAATTATTTTTTCGTGCTTTTGTTTGTTTGTGTGTGATTTTTTGTTTTGTTTTGTTTTGTTTTGTTTTCTCTGGGTTTGTTTTGTTTTTTGAATTTAAAACCCTAGTTTTTAAAAAGGTTCTGTTAATTTTCATCTGGACGCTAGATGGGGATCTTGAGTCAGTCATGCCAGAGACTCCTTTATCCTGCTTTTTCTTTATTTTAATCTGTTTTATCATGGACAGAGTACATGCAATGCAAGTTTACTCTTCAGGCACTTATATTTATACTAAGGTTTTTTTGGGGGAAGGGTAATCTACAGTAAATAAATATTTACTTTTAAAAATGCAAGTTTAATTAAGGTTACATTGCATCTTTCAAAACAGAAGGGAATGCATCTGGAGCTGTAGAGAACAGTTCTTCTTCGTCCTAATAATTTGCTTGATTCCAATGGCACATTGCAATTGTTTTCTCACTTTCCAGTGCAGGATGCGGTTAACAGTGACAATTGTCTTACCGCTCCGTAGCACAGATTATGACAAGGGGAGAGGCGGCAGTCGCTCACTTGCGGCAGTACTAATGACCCAAGCATTGTTATTTCCGTAAATGGGATCTTTGTGTGCTAACTAAACCTGGGCAATACAACTGTGAAAGCTGCTTTCCTTCAATCTTTTCCCAAATCTCCATATGACTGGTATACATGATAATAAATTAATCTCTTTTGTTACCGTGTTGTTGTTTGTTTAGTAAGTACCTCTTTCTTTCATGTGATGTCAAGCTCAGCCTTAAAACATGAATCATATTTTGAGCCATTGTCTCAAATAGTTCCTTTCTCAAATGATTCTTTCTTCTTCCTTCAACAAACTGGGCTTTGCGAATTGCATTGTAAAGAAGCATGTGTGGCACCAAGCTCATGCCTTCAGACACTGCTGTGGACTGGTCTTAACTAAAGTGAGTTTGGCTGTCTCAGCTCATTTTATAGGGGCACACTAGCCCACATCATGTAACATGCAGTTTGGGATTATTGCCAGTTTCTTGCCAGAAAATACTCAGGAAGGAATTAGTGAAAGGACTGGGTGACTTGAGGCAGCATCTGTGGAGTCAGGGTATATCCAAGGTGAAATGGGATCATTTCACGGGCAGCAGAAGGAAGGGTAAAACAACCAACCCTGCAGTAGCCTGTTGTTCTTAGTGCCTCATGCCATTATTGTTGGAACATTCTGAACAGAAACATGCCAGTGGAAGAATAATTTGTGCTGCAGAGAAACAAGCTGAACACCAAATCAGTTCTTTTAAAAGGATCAATTTTTAGAATGTATTATAAATAAACAATTGTTTCTCGATATGGAGAATGATTTTATTTGATGGCACACAGTTCTGCTTCTTGCAGAGCTGATTGCTCTGCCAGAGCAAAAGGAAAAAATAATATATTAAAGACATGAGATGCATGAAAAATGTCATTAAATAAGTCTTTAGTAGCCTTGAAATGGGGATGGTTTGCATAATTGATTAATCATAAGGGGACATTTTTGGTCACAGAAATTATCATTAGTAGAGCTCCAAAGTTAAATAATCTCTATACTAATAAAAAATGCCATTTTCCCTTCAGATCTTTCCAAGATCTCTTCTTTCTTTTAGTCTTTCTTGCTTTTAAAGGCCTTAATAATTAAGCGATATTTAACTCGAAGTGTGGGTGATGAAACCCTCATGAGCCAATTTCTCCCCCGGCACACAGCGAGAGCAGCAGTGCCCAAGCAGCGCATGTGGGCCCAATCCTGCAAGCTCAGCTGTGGGGCTTTGCCTCCCTGCAACAGCAGTTTGGATCTGGGCTTTTCCTTTCTAACTTCAGTCAATGAGAGCTCTGAATTTTCTTCCTGTAAATGAAAAATATAATCGTGCCAAGCAGCGTCTTTGTGCACCCTTTTCCTTCCAGTATTAAAAAGCAACTGTCCTGTTTGTTCTGAAAAATTTCACCTCCTTCTAAAACTCTGGGCTTCACAAACATGCACACACTATTTTTGTGAGATAGCTTGTGGTCCTTTATGATGGATGTAACTGCATCTAGTTCAGAGATATAAAAATAAATATTTTTTTATTGCCAAGAATTTAATTAAAGGAAACGGCTTTCGATACACAGTTCTCAGAAGGATTTTCTNTTTTTTTTTTTTTTTTAGGCTATTTTAGATTGAATAAAACAGGACTTGCATGAAGCAGGAATGGGTAAAACAAGGCTTGCCATACCTGATTTCATTATTAAAAAATAAATGGTGTATGGGTTCAAGCTTGGTCCCCCACTACAAACTGGAAATCCTCTCAACTTCTCATTTATTGTTAATCCTTCAGGAGGTGCAAATGGTTGGAAATCACATCTACAACAAAAAGAACGATGGAGATGTTTGTCATCATACAAAAGTCTTTCCTGTTTGTTATTTTGCAATGGATAGTTTAATTTGGTTTATTTAACCAGGAGATGATCCTTAAATTCAGACATAAAGTACCTTCACATCATAAATGTCCTCCTCAGGAGATCTCTAACCGAGACTTGCAATACACTGCAGACAGGAAAATGTGTTCAGAACCTCATTTATTACTCCATTTTTAAATTGTGAAAAAAGGCTAATATTCATATATCTCAGAAACATATTGTAGTTACTTCCAAACATGAACATAAAACTGATGTAAAAGTAATTTCAGTCTATAGAACTTTTTGATTTGTTTTTATTTGTATGCAGAACATAACATATATGTTAACACAAGCCACTATTCACTCTAGCTTGTACATGTACTGAGATAATTACACAGAATTGAATACTGATACATGTGGAAAATATATTGTGTAAATACTTAAAGGATGGAACAGACTTAAGAGATAATTTCAATGCATTTAGACATTAATTGTTTTACAAAATCAAGATTTTCTTACTAAATTATAATGGTCCTATTTATAACTGTATTTCAATGGGAGGAACTGTTTTCTAAATCTCTAGTTATAGCTAGCCAAATACAAAAATGAGTCTGATGATTTTGTAGCAAACCAGTTTTTCAGTTTCTTACCAGTTGTTTTTTGCAGAGTAGAACCACAGCAATGCAGACATTTAAAATGTTTACAGGATTTCATGAGGACAATTTATATATACTTTTGCCAGTGAAGAACACAAATGTTGATCAGTGAATATTACAGCCAGTATTTAAAAAAAAGTCTTGCCACTCTCCTCCAGATTTGTTTCTATTCTGTCAATATTTTATCTCAAACTGAGTTGTATATATTTTAATGTCTCAAGATTTATTTCATAGGTATATAAAGCAAGTGCTTTAAAATCCTGTTTTAAAAGATATCTCTCATAAGCAAGGATAGGCAACTTAGTAAAAACTCTTTTGTGTGATTTTTTATCAAGTTGTAATTTGATAATACAATAATAATGATTGTATTGAAGATCTTTTCTTTCTGCTTCTGTTTTGATACTCTGTTTTTCTGCATCTGCCTGCATTGAGTGTTCAGCATTATCAAATATTTGTATGAACAGGAACACATTACAATGCTGCAATATGCTCAACCAGTGTAACATGCATTTTTTTGTGTGTGTTTTGCATCTGAAGTTTTGTAGTAATTTAGTCCCTAGATCAGCAGCTGAGATTTACTAGCATGGTTTGACTGTATTAGAGGTGCAAGACATCCATTTCTTCCATATCCACCTGCCAGTATACTTTAATAACAATCCTAATTTGAATAATCTTCCCCAAAGAAGTTGTTTAATAGAGATATCCTTTCTTTCACTTTACCTTTTCCTTGTATGCTCCAGTTGAAGAAAGCTTCCCACCTTCTGTATTTAGGCATGCTTTGAAAAGCATATTTTAACTCTGACAGGATCAACAATTTTTCTTAGGCTTGTGTGAATATTCCAAGGAGATGAATTATTTGATATTTACATTATGAATGCATGATAGTATGCATGCTATCCTGACATTTATAAGAATCAAATATTTTAAAACACAGTAGTCATTTTTGTTCAGTCCTGAAAGAAACTAGTTTAGCCAATGTGAGGGAGGAATACTTTCTCTTAAAACATGAAGTTATGATGATCTTAACCATGTAGAGTACTAAAAAAATACATTGGATAATAATGACTTTCCATCAGAAGAAACAGCTTGCTTTTGGAATAGTGACCTAGGTAAGATGGGATCTGTGTTCTATTCTCACTCCCTAAACTACCTAGTCATGCATGGCACTTTATCTCCTTTCATATGCCAGTGTGTTATAATATGTTGCTAGATCATATAGCCCAGGACACTGCATGCTGATGTGTTATTTCTGTATTAATTATGCTTTATATTCACTGTGTCTTTATGAAAGAGATGTTTAGCCTATTGATCTTGCTGCAAATTCTAAGAAAAGTAAAAATAAACTAAAATGAACTTTACCTGAGATGGTACAATTAAATTCTCAAGAGAATGAAATTTGTCTCCTCAACTCCTGGAGTTCCATATAGTGAGAAATGACTGCCTGCCATTTATTTCATCATACAGACTCACCCTGTGTGTATTAAACGTACATTGACTCAACTGCTAAGCATGAGTAAATTGTACAGTGAAGGAATAGAATAACTCCAGCTGTAAAGACAGGTGTTGTCCACAACTTACTAGGTTAACCTGCTCACAAAAAGCCCACGTTATTTCTGGAATAATTCTGTTCAATACAGATACTTTTCATGGAAAATCTGTTTCCAGTATTGTGCACATGCCACTATCCCCTCTCTTGTTGTAGTTGAATGCTGACATAAATCTTTTTCTAATAAAATGAACTATTCAAATTTTTTCTTTACTGAATGATGTCTGAAACAGATGTATTTTAATCTGCTGGGCATAGAAAATGAAATTTACATGTCAGTGAGGTCTTTCTGGTTAATAAATGTTTTAAAAGAGAGAAAGCAGGAAGCTAAATATATGTAAAACTGCGCTGATTTGCATATGGTGCTTTTAGCAGAAAATACAGTATTCTAATACTAAATTGTATCTTATTTATGAGACAAAAAGTATACATATTTTGTGATAACAAATATCTTTCATGTAGGGGTGTCATACAAAATGTTGGAAAATATTCTGATTTCACCAGCAATACTTCCCTTATGCTAGTCCCAATAATTCTTTTTTGTGGGAGCAGCATCTGCATGAAGCATTTTGTTTGTTATCTGTGTGTGTGTGCAATTTTTAACTCATTATATTTTCCTATTATTTTAGCTTTTTACATAGCACCAATTTTAGTATATTACTGGAGCTTTCTCTTACTCTGAGTGAGCTGGATCCAAAGCCCACTGAAATCATTGGAGGGGCCCTGTTAACTGAAGTTGACTTGCCACTGGGGATGGAGATTAAGACAAAGAAGAGTTGTATTCAGTGTCCCCTGGAGGTTCAGACAGGTTTTTCAAATAATCAAGAACACTTCTAAAAATAGCTGGGTGTGTTGAGGAAATTTTGTATTTTCCATCACAATAATGACAATAATGTTNAGTTCCAATTTACTTCACTGTCTGAACCTTTGCCAAATTTGATAGAGATGTAATGGCAGAGTCAGCCTGAATTGCTTGTATAGAAGGCCAACAGACAGCCCCATGTGCTGCCTGTGCCATGTGCTGATACCCTCAACCAAGTCCTTCCAGCCCACTCTCACTCCCCCTTCCCTTCCTCCCTCTCTCCCTCCTTCTTTCTCTTCTCCCTCGAGGTTCCCACTTCTTTCCTTCCAATAATAATAAACAATAATAATATTAATAAATAAAAATAAGTAAATAATATAATCAATAAATATAATGTTTTTATGTAAAATATTCTTCCTGTGCTTAATACCCAAGCAATTCATCCTCTGAAAATATATTGATAACTGAAGGGATGTGAATTTTACCTGAAGGAGAACAATGGTCTGAGAGAGTCCTTTTTCATCAGAGTCAATGGCTGGACAATGCAAGAATTGTATCCTGAACATTCCTACCTTAAAAAACGGAGCTGCATCACCACAGTAGAAATCATTCCTTAAGTATCTCAATTAAGAGATCAGTTGTTATCTTATCCTGATTAAAAAGTGCTTGAGTTTCTACAAGTTTGCAGCCAGAGAAACTCAGGAATGATGTCCAGGTTCATTTTTTAACAATTAGCAAGTCTGAGCCTCAAACTGACAGATTACCGCCATTTGGCAGTATCACCAATAGACAGGGAGTTGTGAAATTGTAAGATATTATTGTATTGTTGGTAGCCTGAGTAAATCTAAATCTTTTCAAGCTTTGCTTCAGTGGGTTAATTCCAGGACCTGAATTACAAGTGCAATTTGAATTACATTGCAAAGACTGAACTTACTTCACTTTAGCAAAGTCCATTTTCGTAAGACTTATGAATTCCAGTTATTTTGAAATCCTGAAATGTTGAAATCTTTTGATACCTTTCTTATTATTTCTAAGAAGAGATGGGTAAAGGTTTTTCCTGACTTTCCCTGCCAGCACTTCTTTATTTAGGTAAATGTGTTTCTTTGACTTTACCATTATTTTGTGGCATCTTAGCAGATGCAATATACATGCAATATACATCCACAGGGGCTACATGCAAGGTACATCCACAGGGGCTTTTTTTTTCTTCCCATCCTAAACCTGAGATACTAAAATAGCAGAAACAGACCTTGCCATAATCAGAAAATAATAAAAAGAAAAAGAACCAAATACATGTTCTGTATATATTTAGGGCAATTGAAGAGACCTGCAAAAAGCAAGGGTGATTTCAGATTGTGTCTACATATTTTGTCTTAGAATTTTAAAACACTTAATGGATTCTAGCTAATTAAGTCTCAATGCTTGATCCTGAGCTATATGAGGCAGGGCAGAGGACATCACCCATTCTGTTGAGGAATGAAGGGAAAAGTGATTGCATGATTTCCTGTGTACAAAAGATTATTAAATATTGGATTTGTGAGTAAGGATACATATTCCAGTTACAGTTTAACCATTAGGATTGATTTTTTTTCACCAAATAACAGCATCTGATGTTAGTAACAACAGAGAAAAAAGTATGCTGTAATGAAGTCTCTCATAAAATAATTTGTTTCATCAGTAGCTTGTTGTTAAAAAAAAAGCTGTATCTGGCAATAATATATACAAAATTTTATTTAGAGTAAAATGGCTATTAATGATTACTGGCTTGAAACTGTAGCTTTTCAGGTAGTGGAGGTATTTATTGTGCATTCTCCATAACAGAAATACTCACTGGATAATTGCTTCAGAGGGCAAAAAAATACACATTAATAATAGCAGTTCAAAAGCTCAACAATATTTTTAAGAGAAGCAGCAAAATGGGGCTGTGGCCCTGCAGTTGTTTGCAGTAATCAAGGACTTTCAACAGACACGTCCTTATTCAGTTACTAACAACTGTGTGGATCTGAGTAATCAGACTGGAAACTGTGTACATACTGCTCAGGTTTCAGCCTAGTTTCTGACAGCTTTGGCTTTCCCTGGTTTAGAACCAGGATTTTTAAAATCTCATCAGATAAATTCTATCTATGGAAAGAAATGCTATGCTGTGATGATGCATAATTCTGCATCTCTGTATTTGTTGCGTTAATAAACCAAAACTAAATGGGAAATGGAAAAGATCTGTTGCTAGAAATGTTTAGTCTTCCATATCTGCCAGTTGCAATTTTTTCTTCCCAAAGTGTTTTTCTTAATCCAGCCATAAGAGACTGAAGTGATGAAGCTTCCTACACTTCCCTTCAGAGAGCATTGCAAAGTATAATACACAACAATGCTCAATATTTTTCATGAAATTATGGTTATATTTAGCTTTTTATATGAATTCTATAAATCTGATATACAATCTTTTGTTTGCAAGAACGCTTCATTATTCTGGAAAAATACATTCTATTAATATTTCCAGCCATTTATATTAGCCTCCTTTAAGTATTCTTACTGACATACGTTTCAAATTATTTTAGAACAATTTAATTCTAGGAAAATATGTCTGCAAAATAACATTTTTTTTCAAAATACCTGAGGAGAGTATTTGCACTTTATTCTGTCTGGAGATGAATTTAGGATTTGGCTCAAGTTGAATTATGGATACAAATGCCTTACACAAATTTGCAGGTTGTGTGACCCTTTGATCTGCTTTTCTGTGCTGCTCTCTTCGGGTTCTCAGATTTCTCTTCTGGTAAGTTCCTGATCATTTTGCCGTATGATACAGAGGTACCAGTAGAGGAAACCTAGATTCAAATTAATAAAAATTTGGTTTATGTTTTTCATAATATATAATTTTTCAGTATCGATTACTCTAGATGAAGTCTCTTTCATATTTATTTCAAATTCATTTATTCCCCTGGTTCCTTCTTATATGATGTGCCTTAAATCTCTCACTGTAGTGCAATGCAGAGGCTGAGGTACTACAAGAAATGCCTTATGCAGACTCTGAAGAATGCGTGGTGTTGGCTCATAATTGCATTTAAACACATATTATTAGATCTCCCTCTGATTGCATATAAGCTATCTCCTGTAATCTTTTGAATTTGTGAAGCTGGAAGGGGAAGGCTGCAGTGTTCACTGATTCCAGTGGGATTCAGATTTCCAAAATCCTCGTGTGTACCAAATGTGAAAGGAGGGAGACTCTAGCCAGACTGGTGAGTGGCAGCTGACTGCCATTTTACATAACTGGGGAATGTTCATCACACAGGGCACCCACCATGGGGAAAGAGAAGGTGGAAAGCCATTTGAGAATTCAGGGTTCAGTGTCAACAATATTATTGAAATGCTTAATGCCCATCAAATACATAGCAGAACAGCAGCAATCTATTTTTTTGATGCAAGATTTTTTTAAGAGCTTGTTTCAGAATCTGTTTTTCTCATTAAGATTTTAAATCCATGGCTTCTAACTTTGATCTTATTGGTTGACACTAATCCTTATTTTACCTCATTACTGTTTTTTACTTGAGAGGGGGACATCCCTCAATCCAAAACATCTAGCACTACTTCATCTGAGTAAAAATGCAACCATTTCCCAGGAGAAGACACAGATGATTCTGCTTTCTCACAGCCAGGGAGGGAAGAAGCCTCAAAACCAGAAGGAGTTAGACACCACCACCACCAACTGGACACAGCCCTTTGCTCCTGTATTTAGTTCATTGCACCCTGGATTGCACATAAGATAATAACAGAACTAGCCCTCGGAACTGTCCAAACCACTCTTTCTTTGGTTGACTCCACTCAACGCTACAGTAAATGGGTGGGTTTCAAAAAGACAGAGAAAACTTTCTTCCAATTATGTTTAACCATTCAGTTTTGTATGTGAATGTCACAAACATTCCACGGCAGGTCATATGTGATGCATGTTCTGGTGTAGCCCTGGAAAAAGAGAAATATGCTGAGAGTGGTGACATCTGCCTCTGTCCTAACTGCAGAACAGAAATGTAACTGGATCATTTTCATTTCGAACACCAGACCCAGGTTTAATTTGGCATGACCACATATCTACACATCCCCTCATAAATGTAAAAGAAGATCCTATTCCTCAATGGAGTGTTTGTACGTTTTATTTGTTTGCTACTAGACTTTCCTTTGCCAGCATTGCCTCCATGCCAGCAAGACCTTTACCTGACAGTATTTAATTCAGGGCCAGGATCTGGAAAAAAATGGAGGCCAAATGGAATATCATCAGCTCTATATTTGCAAATTNAAAAAGAAAGAGGATTAAGGCTGTCAGGGCTGTACTTCAGAGGCAGCCCCAGCAAAGCCCCTAAAGAAGAAAAGTGAATGATCATAACCCATCCTCTGGATCCTCTCCAGCATAAGAAAGGATAATTTTTTTTTTTTTTTTTCACACTTGTTAGGTTCCACAGTCAAATAAACAGTACATGGCAGTCTCTGGAATTGAAGATAGGAGGTCACCGAGACCTAGATTTAATAGTGAGGACATTAAACATAGGGAACATTTTGATCACTGAAACTGATGCCCTTCAGATGCCATGTCAAAATCTGAAACTTGACTGATTGGTGTCTAAAAATTAAGAGCAGATGCTGTTAGACACAATTTGCTATTTATCATCTCTTCAAAAATCTTGCTCAGAAATGGGAGGTTTAGCAATCAGACAATAATTTCTTCACAAGAAAATTAATGTCAGAAGAGGATTTATTGAATAATGACCAAATAAATACATGCTTGAAAGCTTCTGGCAGTCTGCCTTTTCTTAAGGAAAAATTACCAGTAAGCGGGGTTTTCCCCCAATTTTCACCATGGGAAACATATTTCCCCCTCTGTGGAGTCCTTAAGAAATTTTCCTTGGAGGATCCAGGACTTACAGTTGAAACAGGTGAAAACTGAATTAATTGAATTACCTGGTATCTTTATTGCTTTTTGATACTTTTACAGTGACAAATCCACACCCAGAATTCAAATATAATAACAGCTTTATGCAGCATGACATAGTACAAGCTTAAAGAGTTGGAGGTAATCTTGGCTAATCAGATAGACTAACATCCATAATTGTTTAGTGAGTTTTAAGATTGCTTGGCATTTGCAATAATAAGTCCAGTCAGGACTGGACTGTCATTTGGAGAACACACAATCCAAATGCCCTGCAAACTTCTTGTTCATTGTAAGGCCAATGCAATATGCGATAGAAGAAAATGGATGTTAGAGGTGCACAATGATAAAGAAGTAACATCCCTTAGCTGATGCTTCATTTGCTACTTCACAATTATTGACAATTTATGGCTCATTGGAGAACAAAAAGAGATTGAGAGGAAGGTACAAATAAAAGTTTGGAAGGCTAAACTTTTCATTCATTAGACTTGATAAAAAAGCAATTTCTCTTTTTTGTCAAAACTGTTGCATCTTTCAACAGCAGATGAAATATTTTCTATTAGGTAATTTGAGTTCATTTTATTTGAACTTAGTGCACCCACTTTGAGATATACCTATCAAATATAGCCCTACATAATAATCTGGGAGAAGTAAATGCTAATTTTTAGAATCTAATTCCAAGCATCTTATGTCCCACAGATTTGTTGAGAACTATTTTTAAAGTCTGCAGTCCTTATGCATCTTGTTGTTTAGATGAGGACTAACCATGTTTAGTTGCAGAATAAAACGAGAACTCTAAGTATCTTTTGCTCATGTGTTTACCCACAAGTCTTTATAACAAAATCACAGGCTCTGTCTCAGAGTTTAAAAGGTGTGAGAAGGATGAGGAGAACAACTAAAAATTAGCTTTAAGAGCTGCAAGTTACTTATTCGAAAGACTTTGTCTCAAATTCTGTACTTTCTTTGTTTCAACAGTAGCAGCTCTTTCTCTTTCCTTTTGTTTGCTACTCTACATTACGCTTCTGAGCTTTGTTCTTTCTCATCTAAGTGAAGTAGTATTTCTGGGTATGCCAATAAAGCATGTCTTCTCCAGGCAAAGAACTTCTTGTTGGAATATCTATACTGGAGTTCAAAGACAAAAGCCCTGTTAATGCAATTTCTATTCTGAATTTTGAAATGCTGTTACCATTTCTCAGTTTTAACAGGATTTGTGCATCTTGACTTTTTACTTAGGAAGTCCAATTATTAATCCTCAAAATAGTCGTCTGTGACCCATCCAGTGCTCACCAAGAAGTAATGGCTTTACTGGGTCTTTGTGATGTTAGGTGTCCGTGGTATAAACCAAGCAAAGTAAAAATGGATCCATCCTGCATTGTCTTGGGTATGATGGGGGGCAACAAGAACAAACTTGTCTGTATAGTTACAAGAAGCATCCCCAAAAAAAAGAGCTATCAAACAATGGGGCTGGAATTAAGCCAACATATCACAAAATAAAATGGCTAAAGATTTCATCAGTACAGGAGTGAAACATCCTCTTGGAGCAAAACCAAAAAATACAATTTTCCCAGATAATAATCTGGAACAATGATACTAAACATTTTAAAAATAATACATGAATTTTGCAAAATCTCTTGGATTTGTAAGTTTGTAAGGTAAGAAAGGCTTGATTCTCTCACATTTTCACTTGTTATACAACTATGTAACTCTATTTTGTGTTTCTGTAAGGGGTTCATCCAAAGACTACTATATAATTGAAAAAAATGTGATTAACTTACACATGCTTTAGATAAGGGCATAAATGAAAGACAAACTCTGAATCATTGTGCTTCATGATTTCTGTTACAATTGGTCATACTTCTGACATAGAGCATAAAAAGGACACATCCTCAAAACATTTATTCGCATGAAACCAATTTGTAGTAAAAGTATTTTTTAAAAAATCAGACCACAAATATTCCAGATCTATGTATTCATTCATCCATTAAATTAATTTCATTAAAATCATATGGGTGTGGATGGAGATTTTCCTTGGTTTATTCCATGCCTATTGAAACACTGAAGAGTGTTGGCTGACATTTCAAGGAAAATACATGAAGGTAGGATCATCTTACTTGATGTTGTATTCTGCCAAATTGCATTTGGATTTCAGAGTAGATATTTAATTTTTGCAAGACACACAGGGAATAAGAAGCATTTTCTACTTATAGAAAGTGATTACAGCTGAAGACATGCAAGTTGTCAATTTATCTCATGCAATGTGTATTCCAGTACATCATAAATTGTGATCTTCTTGGAGGAAAAAGCCTCTTTTAATCTTAGCAACTAAAATACAAGAATCACAAAATCATTCCATTATACCTATTTGAGGAGCTGAGTCTAGAAATCAATAATAAAAAGTAGATGTCTTTTGATAGTCAAATGTAGTTTTGAAGAAGGAATTTTGTAGAATCTCCTATGTATGCAGATTTCCTAAGTCAAATGTGAAACATAAATACTCCCCAGGCCATTTCTAGCTGTGCCATTGCAATACATTTAGTTTTATACTTTAGGTGAATAAGAAAGTTTTGTATTTGAGAATGTATTGCAAGAAGAAATTCATTGAAAGCTAAACTCATGACCTGCCATAGGAGTTCCTGGATTGATGAAGTTTGTGGACTGCTGAGTAGAAATCAGAAATGAACTTTTCCAAAAAAGTTGACTGTAGCATTTGACAGTAGGTGAGCTTGTATATAGATTCTCTGAAGTTGCCAAATGGGGACAGAATTTCTTCAGCAAAGATAAACAGAGTGGCCTCTGCTATGGCACGTTTGAGTTGCTGTGTGAGTGTCTTGCAAGTTTTGAAGCCTTGCACTTCAGTTTTGTTAGCCTGTTGGAAAAAAATCTCATTTAACTGGCATTTTTACATCTACATTAATTCTTTTAAAACACTGAAGTGAGTGTTCTACAGCTATGTAAAGAAACGCATTATCAAAGCATCAAGATATGATTAAACTGACATTTTCTTAAGAAAACGAAAGGAGCAGGAAAAAGCCATTCTAAAAGGACTGAGTGCTACATACTCCAGATATTATCTTCAGTGCTTACTCAGGGATCTTTAAAGAAGCTTATTACCAAGTACCCTAAGAAGACAAGTGTGGATGTGTACAGATCAGAGGAATGCAAGTTAATGCACCTGCCAGATTTTACTATCGTACAAAGCATGTCAATCAGCACTCAGACCTTGCGTTTAAAAATGTGTTCCTTCAGATTTTTTTTCAGTGCTGTATTGCAGAGAGCTAGAATTTCCTAGTCAGTATCCATCCACTGTTGCAAATGTCATAAATTATGCTACTGAATATATATCACTGACGTGAATGTGAATAGTCCTTCATTAGATTCAGTAAGGAGCTATAGAAATACTGGTAGATACGGTTGCTGTGAGTACATATATTTAAATGTTTCTGCTACTCTCAATAGAAAATAAAAATAATATTTTGAAAATAAAGAAAAAATCAGTTCTACATATCTTTTCTATATGAAGATAAATTAAAATACATCCTGAGTTAAATAGATTGGGCAGTTTATAGCACATAAATTTACAGTGGTTTGAAGCACAGGTACTTGATAGCTACATACAGCTCACATTCCATAGGACCATTTCAAAAGTGATGTGTCAGTTTTGGCTTGGTCTTCATTAGGGAAAAAATATGTTCAGGGACTCATCCTGAAAGGTCACCATCTGGAAAAGCCTGTAGTGGAGGAGGGCCTGGTATACCAGATCACCACAGGATGGCTGAAAGCTGCTGAGAATCTGCAGTAATGAAGAAGACAAATACAGAAGAGAGCTTATGAGGAAGAAAACGTATGAGAGCCATCACAAAATGTGCTAATAAGGTCTTCTTTGTTGCTCTGTATAAAAATATGACATTGTTCTCTGAAAAAAATAAATTTATCCAAGCTGGAAGTGCTGTAGAAAGATTAGCAGTAGGATGTGGAGAAAAGAAACTCAGAGGATAAAAATCTTCCTTTTGCTGTGTCTACAATATCTAGGGAAGTTATGACTGCTGCCTATATGGGGTCAGAGCGAGATGCCATTCAACCTAAGAGCTATTTGCACAAGAACAAGCAGGACTTTAAGAGCAGATAGGTGAAAACACAGATGGCAGCAGGCAGCGGGTCTTGGTCACTCATCTGGGTCCTCAGGCTTTGCATCCCACCAAAACAAGGAGTCTGGACCTTGGGACGTTCTTTGGTCACCTTCACATGCTCATACTTTCTTACCTGTAGCTCTCACTTACTCAGAGTGAAAGGTCTTCAAACCTTGCAGAAGGGTGCAGCAGCATGAAATCCTGTTTATTCACTGTTTTAATTGGTTTTTCAGGATTTTACCAAAAAAATATTTTATCGAGTGAAAACCCAGTATTTACTGAGTAAGGACATCAGGTCGTAGTGTTAGATGGAACTCACTTTATAAAGAAAGTAGAATAAACATAAAGTGACTGAAGATATTCAAGTGACACTGTCCTACTGGAAATATAGTCGTATAAATAAATGGGCTTTATCAGTTTGCTGGTACCTCCAGCAATGTTGACATTTGCATTCTGCTCTCCTACCTCTGACAGACTTTGGTTCTATTAAAATAATGAATTCTTATGTTGATATTCACCTCTTAGCATGAGGCATTTGGAACAAGTCAACACAGTTTCAGGGATGAATTTTGGAAGTTTATTAAGATATAGAGATTTTAAAAAGAGAAATCTGTACAGATGGCATGTGTCAGAGATTTCTCTTTTTATCAGTCCTCATTAAACATGTCCATATATGATGTGTTTTCCAACAGAAAAAAATGAAGCACAAATCCTATTGGGATCACCAGCAGGGTCTGATGTCTAAAGGCAGATATTTTATTTAAATGATCCTATACTGCTCAGTAGGAAATTCCATTTTCATTGTGTTTACAAACATGTTAGCATTCATTAAAATGTTTTTCTGCTGCCCTTGAGATATGTATTTTAAAATACATACTTCTGAAAAGCTTTAGAGAGCAGAATTTTTTAAGTCTGATGATTTGACAGGTGCTAATTCGCATTGAAATTCTCATTGCAGGGACCTGGAAGCCAGGTGTTCAGAACAGCTTCAACACCAGAGAATGACTGGACCATAACTGCCTTAAAAATAATTTTTGCTTCATAACTTTGTGGCTACTTTTGAGGTCAGTATAGTGGTACTACCTAGGATATGAATACTGCAATACAGTCTGTGCAGTGGTTTCCCTGGTCAGCCCCATGCTCTGCTTGTTCTTATCAACATCTCAACACTTCGTTTCCTGTTGGTGAATGACTTCAAATGCAAACAGCTACTGGATAGTTTTGGCATCATCAGCTTTTTAAAAAAATAAAGTTAGTGATTTGATAAACTCTTAATATGTCATGCTCTGAAGACTGTTCACTCTTCCAATTTTTTCTATGGTGCAAAGACACAATTTGTTAAGACAGAGGGATGATTTTAAATGCTTAGAAAAACTATTCCATCCCAGTCCCGTCTTGAGACACTCTGGGCTGTTCAAAATTCATTCTCTTCACTTTACAAGGCTTTTAGTTAAAGATCTCCCCACTAAGTGTCCACCAACAGAGAAGTGAAAAGTGCAGGAGAATGATGTTGCTTAATAGGTGTGGTACTACCATAATTGTCATTGGAGATTTCTCTATAATAATAGAGAAATTTTAGGATGATATTCAGTTTCTTTTCAGAACTATCCCATAGTTTGTTGAGGCAAGGAGGGAGTGATAACAATAGGGAGCAGGGATGGACTAATTTTCTGTTCCAAAAATGATACCCTGATATGAATTTTTATGTGCAGCCCAAAAAGCCAAAAGATTTCTAACAGAGGCAGGAGGCTGCTTGTGTAGCTCTGCTGAAATCAGTGTTTCTCCTTTTTAGGTGCGTGAAGGACTGTTTGAGCAGGTATGTTTTCAGGCTGTAATTGTGGTCCTTCAGTCCTCCTGGCAGAAATTGTACAGGTTTTCATAGCAAAATTGCTATAACCATCATTGTCTCAGTATGGAGAATTTCCACTACTATTGATTTCTTTTATGGTGCAATACAAATGTACCAACTACTATCTCACGTGACTTTGCCTAAAACTAGGGGTCTTGCAGGATGCTCCAATGAAGGAAAAATAAACAATTCGGATATTATTTGTTTCAATTCTGCCTAATTGTATAGAATATTAGCTTCCATATACCTGCCTTATGTGGAAGGTCAGGTAAAATTATCAAATTATGTTTTCCAGCATTATATCTTGGTAATGCATGAATTAGCTAGAAAATTTTAATAACATTTTTTGATTTAGATTACTTCAATATGTAATTTACTTCAGTGTTAAATTTCAGTCAATAAATATTGTTCTATAGTGTTTTCATTACAACAGGAAGTGCTTTGAAACCAATTTTATTGGTATATACATTTGAAGAGACCTGTGCTCTCAGGTGCAAGATGCATTTCTTAGTACCTGACGAAGTGTAGGTACACTCTTTTCTACTTTGATATTGCATGCTTTGAAAGTGATTGTCCAGTTGAGAAACTGAAACTTACACCATAGTTTCTTACTTTGGTTATGTAAAATTGGTAGGCAAACTTTCAAACACAAATTTCCCCTTATGACAAATGTTTCTATTATAGTTAATGAAATTATGTGATAAATCTTCCTTTTTAAATTTTTTTTTCTTCTGAATTCATGGGCTAAAACATATGATCTTGAGAAAATTGTAAGTGAAAGAGGTGTTTCCAACTGTCAGAGATGCCCAGCTCTATCAAGATCTCACCCCATCCAGCAATCATTCCAAAGAACACTGAAAGGTTATATCCTGGAGATGCTGAAGGTTTTTTAGCCTTTAGGACAAATGGAGAGCTCTGTATGTATTACAGTTTTAAGATCAAAAATTAACTGGGAAACAGCTTGAGCAAAAGTTATTGCTTGAGCCTCTGTTGGACTATGTTTGTTTGAATGGTTCTGTGAAATCTATAATTTTCTCTACTTTCTTTAAGTAAGTCTGGTTTTGAAATAATGTGCATAGACAATGCAATTAATGTACGATAACAATGACTAGGGAGAAAGCTGCATCACCCTTGTTTACTGCACACTAGCATTATGGTGAGGTTTTGGATTAGTATAGCCATGATGTATAGGAAGTTTCCAATTTGGATCTGGTCGTGGTTTGCAGAATCAGGGGCAATCACTATTAAAAGAAGACCATGATCCTGATTATGTGCTCCTTGCTGGCAGGTAATTACTTCTAAAAGTACTTCCATATGGATCACCACAGTTGTGATGTGCAGTTATTCTTGAAGTAAATTCAGTTAATTCAGACAGAATTTATGTGTGAGCCTGCCCAGTGAATCTTTTTAGATTCTTCTTGGAGCAGTTTAAGAATGGATTATTCCATGCAGACAGATTCTTCCAAGATCCTAAATTATTTTGTTCTCTTACCACCCAAATCTACTCATTTTTAAAATGGCAAAATTCCAGGATTTTTAGAGTAAGCTCCATAATCCAACTTTGTTGAAAAAAAACTTATATCTCTAATTCTAAACTCCTTGGAAATGTGAAAAATCTTTAAATACATTCCCACCAGTCAAATGTAATAAAGATTTATCCATAATTTGTCTAGACACAACTATAAATGAAATACTTATTTTATTTGGCCTTCCTATCATTTATTCATTAAGTACATGGCAATGTTTCTCAGCAAAAGTAAAAGTTTTCTTGATCTTCCCCACATCAACTTCCTTAAATTTCCTTCTTAGTAGAAAACTTCTTTGTTATTATCTAACAGAAACCCAAAGAAACTTGTAAATTAAAAACAAAATTGCCACAATCCAAAGAAACCATCCCACAACAATTTCATTCTCACTCTAGAGAGAATCAACCCATGTGGAAAACCTAAGTTTAATGTACAACTTGAATAATACTGTAATGTGACTTACAGAAAAAGTTAGATAAAGGTGATTGTCTTTTATTTGCACTGTGTATACAGCATAAAAATGGAAATGCTTTAACGTGTTGCATAACGTTTTCCCTATCGCATAACGTTGCATAACATTAGCCCTAACTAATCTTTGAAACAACACTGATTTATGTACACAGTAACTATTTGCATCTTTCTACTTAGCAGAGTATTAAAAAAGAGATTAGGACCAAGGTTCAGGATGAAGTTGCCTAAAGCTAAGTATTTGATTTTGGCTTTAGGAGTCTAAATAAAAATGGCCTAGTTTTTAGAGCTGCTGAGCACAGATACCTCCACATCAATCTTGTGAAAGCTGTAGCTCTTACATGATGTGGAATCTGTCCACTCTTTGAAGTGACTTACATGGGTTGAAGTGTCTGGATGATGTGCCTTATTTTGAAAATGTTGGTCTATAGTGCTTGCCCTGAAACAGGCTAAGGAGTTAATCAAAGAGAGAAGGAATCCTGTCAGAGGGACAGTGATCTCCCACTTCCATGTAACAGGCAGAAAGTCTCCATAGGGAGAACAGCAGCAAGAGCAACAATTAGTAGGGATGCCCTTGCCTCTGCAATATGCATTGGATCTTAATGGACACCTGCACAACACTATACAGTACCACATAGGAACTAGGAACTAGTCCTCAGAAAAGGAGGAATGATCTTCAAAAGCATCCATGTTGCCTCTGAGTTCCAAAGTATGTTTTTCACAGCACCTTTCTTTGTTGTGTGGGCACACATCCTAGTTCATACGTAACACAGTACCTCTACGATGAACACTATTGTGCCTTGGGGGCCTACTCTTGGGCTTACTTATTCTCTTGAGTTGAATATATTTAAAGATATCCCTCTTCTCTTGATTTTTCCACCTAACTTCAGCCTGTTTCAGATATGTAAGCCCTTTTTCACATATCAGTCATAATTCCAGTTGCAGTTTGAAGACATTTGCCACGCATATGAATATGAATAAATATTCTTAGGTAATGCTCCCCTTAGTCAACTGAATCTTTTGCCATATCCAGTTGCCATTCTGGTAAGCCAGAATCCAGGTAAGGAACCAGTATTTTGTACATATACCTTTTTCAGCAGAATTATAGTTTATCTACCTTTCAAGAAACCATTGTCAGTGGCTACTCTAAAAAGGCAAGCATGTGTGATGCAATATAGTGTTTCATGGAACACTTTAAATTGATTACAAAGTCTCTAAATATGTAGAAGTTAAGGTTTCATTTTATAAATTCCTGTTGGTTTGCACTGCAGAATAAATTTGCTTTTCTGTGTTATAGTAGTAATATGTGCACTAATAAGCACAAAATCAGGCACAAGGGTGGATCTGAATAGAAGGCATACTATTTCAACTTGATAATGACAGGAATGTTCCCACACACATCAGGAACTAAACTGGTGCCAGTGAGAACTGGAAAGTCTTAGTACCACATAGGTGGTAAGTAGAGATTTGCTGTTTTCAGCCTGTCCCAAATACATTCTTAATTTCTGAACACTGCCATCCTGTGCTCTGACTGACTAGAGGCAAAAAAGAGGGACTTCTCACGTGCCATGTTACCTGTCCCACAGTTTACCTCTGGCAGTTGGTCTCTTTTGTCTTTACGTGCAGGGGACTGCAATAGCAGCATGCTTAGTAATTTGTGGTCTCCTAACAAGCACTTCCAATTCATATAATCTTGACTGCTCCTTCCCCTGTTGTACTTACCAAATAGGCACAAAAGTGGAAAACAACCTTTCCAGTCTCTTGACCGCATCATTTGTCATGATCAAATCCACATGCAGGGAGCTCTGCTGTGAAGAGATGTGTGTCACACCAGTGATGGAAGAAAGAAAATTCTGGATGATCAGGTAGGAATGGAAGACAAGAGGATCAGTCCTCTTCTTGAGGATGGATTTAGGGAAGTTATAAGCAAAATCCCAGCTCTCCAAAGTCTGCATAACACAGACTAACTCTGGTTTTGACTATATTCTGAACTAGTCCTGCAGTTTAGGTACTAGTAAGAATCACTAGAGACTGTGGCACTCTGTCCTTTACACTGCATTTCACTGCAACCCAGGCAAACATATTGGGCCCTTTTTTCCCTGGGTGAAGGGTATGATGCTGCCTGTTTAAGTCATCATGTGCATTCTGTACCTCAGGGGCAGGAGCCATGAGCTCATGTAAATGCAGGATGTTCAAAAATTGCCAAGGATATTCCTGAGGCTGGGTATTTTAGCACAAACCATGTGAACATGATTGTGTCTCATAGCTGTCACTTGTGGGCTCCAGGACAAGTTTCCACAACTTCCTTATTTTGTAAATCAATAATAAAAACAACAGCAGTTAGCACTTCTCTCCTACTTTCCAGCCTGCAGAACACAATATAAATATTGACTAATTAGCCCACATGAATCAGGACAATGCTTACCACATCTGCTCAGAAATGTACAATGAGGCTGGGATATTCACATGGGCCTGAGGGAGTTCCCTGCCCAAATCACATGGCGTGTCACGGGGAGGTGGGGGCAAACTCCCTGAGGTACCCTTGAAAAACCAAGCTTTAATAGATCATGTCTACAGTCAATTTAACATACAATTAAGCATTTTCACAAAGCAAATAGTACCAGAACTGTTGAAAGTGTAATCCTTCCCCCTTGTTAAAACAGGCTTGGCTTTTTGGCATTATGCAGAATGACTGTCACCACAGTGCTTTGAAGTCACTATCGCTAAGGCAAACATGTGCAGGTACAAATAATTCAGCAGCAGAACACTGATGCTCCCCAAGTTTCTTATGCCATGTATGATCCTGAAATCTTCAGGATCATATTTTAGTCTATTTATTCTCCACACAAAAGGTACTTTACAAAATCTGCTAAATAGCTGGGCCTACTTACTGGGTCCCAGGAATATGCCCTGCACACATCTCATCAGACACATCTGTTCCTCCAGCTCCTGGCTCCTCTGTTCTTTTTCACCAGCAGCTGGTCTCTGAATGGATGTCGGAGACTGATCTCTTTGCTTTGCTTAGGCTCTGGGATTGTTTCTCTTTTGGTCTGCAGAGATCTGTCAATATTAGCTTAAATGTAGGTTCTTTTTTTCTTGTGAAAAGAAAAGATAATAATTCTTTCTCCTGATGGTGGCTTAAAGCACTTCAGATTATCCCTTGTTATTTCTTTGCAAGAATAAATGTATATTCTCTTTTCATAAGAATTATAGCAGTTAACAATCCTCCAGCCCAAACTTTGTCCCATGAAGAACTAACATCAATGGGAGTTAGCTATATCCGCTAAGGGTAGAATTAGGATTCTCACAGAAATCTTTAGGTTCAAATAAAACAATCTTCACTGCTGTAACCATAACAGCTCTCATGTCCTACATAGTACTTTTTAAGGATATCTTGGTCAAACAGCTTTCAAAGTAAAACATTTTTTTTTCTCTATAGGCCATGCAATTTTCTTTCTATAGGTCTGTGTTCCACAGAGCAGCAAATATTCCTCAAATGTTAGGAGTTCTGGTTATTTATTTGTTCCTATTTCAGTCTTGTTTTCCAGATTATTTTGCAGATTCTAATTTTAAAATTTAGGTGAAACCAAAACAAAACAAAGAACACCACCCTACCTCATTTCAATTGTTAATGTTTTGCATTGTGTGCTGTCTTTCTACAGTTATTTGTTACTTTTATACTTTCCCTTTTTACTAATATGTTCCTTGGCCCACTTTAGATGCCTAATTTGCACACCAAAGTCCTGAGATTGGTTTTTCTCAGCCTCCAATATAGCTAATGAAGACAATGTCTCTTCTAGAGCAAACTTTAGGATGCCTAAGTTGATTTCCTGTCTGAAAGAAACCTTTGTTAGAACCAAAGATGTCCAGTTTAGGCACCTACAGTACCTTGCTTGGTGCTAGGAGAGCCTGTTCTTTTCTGCTTCCTGTGGGTCACATTCCCCCTTGCCCTGGCAATGTGCCCAGCCTGTGGAGATAGAGGAGGCCCTCCACATGACACATGACCCTCCCATTTGGGTTTGCTTCTGACCAGAAACTACTCATGGGCTAGAAATGTGTTGAAGAAGGGCCAACACTTCCCCAGGCTCTGAACCATGGACTTCAGCCAGAGTGCCAGGTTTGCAACATGGAAACCAGGAATCTGGTTTCCAGTACAACCCCTGGAAAGGGAATAGCACATGTGATTTCTTTTTCTGTCACTCACTATATTTATTTACCTGTGTTAAATTAGCCAAATTATCAAGTTTTTTGCAATTGCAGGAGCACTTTCTATAGAGATTAATATTTCTGCAATGGTCTTAAGGGCTAACGATGAAGCATCAATCAATCAATCAATACATTATTCAACAAGTAGAGGCACTGGAATTGTTCTACACATTTCATTCATCTTAAAAAAGAAAACAGATTTTATTTGGGGAAGAGTTGAAATTTATATAGGATACCTTGGTAATGAAACTCAATATTAAGTTCTAATGCAAGTAGGTCACTACTACAAGGGAGAATGGGATAAATACCCATAAAATAAACAGCACAAAAAGTTGACTGAAATTATAAAAGAGCATGCTTGTGAGCAATTAGCAATTAGCTTTGTCCTTGATTGCTTTCCATATCTTTTAGTTTATAGGACTAGTTATCCAGTATGGGATTAAGAGCTGTTCACTGGGCTGCAGAAACAACTACAGTAGCAATGGGGACAAAATAGAGAGTGGGGTCAATTTGTTTTTCAAAATAAAATAGAATTTTCTTCAGAAATCATTAGAAGAAGTTATAAGTTTTGTGAACTGGCTGAATATTTCACCTATCATCAGTATTTTTTCCTTGATCTATCATTCACATTACAAAGCCATGACAATGGTAGCAATTTTTATTTGCTTTTTTTGAAATAGAGGATTGTTTTAGCATGTGAATATCCCAAAAACACTTGTCATCTAAATATATTATGTAGTAGGCTGCAGCCTGCCCCTTTGATGCATTGATTTTAATATTGGATCATATTAATACAGTAAACATTTACAATTATGTCCAGTCTCTACTGTATATGTATAAAAGTGAAGCCACCTTTCTAAATTTGGAATGTGCCCCAAAGCACATGGTTATAAGGCATCCATAGGGACACTGCAGTTAGGCCATTCTGAGACCTGAATGCTAGACAGCTATGAGATCTCCCTTCCCTCAATAAAGATC
>WEIU01006586.1:40168-57192 GCA_013389925.1 Aegithalos caudatus | reverse complement strand
GCTCAGGCAAAAAAAAAAAAAAAAAAAAAAAAAAAAAAAAGATGTGCCCATGTACACTACCGTTAAAATGAATAGTTCCCGAAATGTAAGTGTATTTAATTGTGGAATGTATATGTCTTACAGGATCACATTCAGATGCATGTGCTTTCCACAATGGAAAAAGGATTTGCAATTTTCGTTTTCCCTAACTATAAATATTTGTATGCCACTTAATTTAAAGATTATACTGAAAGATATCATTTTCGATTAATATGCTGTATTTTACACAGTTTACATTCCATTTCAATATGCTTCCCTTCTATAAAATGTATTTCAAGACTCCCTAAAAAAAAAAAAAAAAAGAGAGAGAAAATAGACACACTTTAAGCAGTTTACAGGAGACAGATCATTATCTCCTACAAAGGAAAGGAAACAGGAAAGCTGTAAATAATAAGTTCTGAATAGGAATGACATAAACAGCCTAATCAATGTCTTCCAGAACTGGCAAGTGACACCTCTTTGTTTTTTGCAAATAAAAACCTTCTTAACATCACAATATAAACCATTATCTCTGCAGGCAAGGTATATTTAGAAATGTACAAAATGTACATTTCCTGCCAGCCACTAGATCAGTAGGTGGAGATCTAAAGTCATGCAAATATTACAGTAAATGCAGGCAACCAATTTCTAATTATTCCATATCAGCAGATTTGTGAGGAATATAATTTATTAAAAAAGAACAGTTTATGATCAGCAGACCTTAGTTATGACTGTTTAGGAATTCAGTGCATTTTGATCTAATCACAAAATCAAAATATTCATGAAACACAATGATATCTCCCCAAAGCAGCCGGGCAGCCATTAATTTTGAAATTCGGGTAATTTATTAACACTTATCTGTAGCTGTAAAAGCTTACCTCTGTGTTTGTAATACGGGTAAAAGTGAAAGCAGTTTTAAAACTGATTCCTAATGATTTATAATGGTTTGCTGTAATTTGAGCCAGAAATTCAATTAAAATGTATGTCTAGTTTTGTTTCAAGATCTTTAGTTAAAAATTCTATTAAAATTCTATTTCCTTCTTGCATTAAATGTATCTGTTATCTGCATATATGAGAAATATAAGAAAATTCTATCATTTATTCCCCAGACTGCACAAATGCCTTTAAAAACATCCATTTTTATTTCATAATTCTGCCAAGGTACTATTTAGAATTTATGTACAGCAGAGGAGGAGTAAGTGTGCGTGCTATTTTCTTTTGAAGAAAACTAGCTTCTCTACTGAGTGCTCCTGCAAATATTCAAGTGACATTTATCAGTTCATCAAAGAAAGGAAAAACAAATAACACTGAATTATCGGGTGTTTTAAAAGCTTAATTACAATACCAAGGGTATAGTTTCTTTCTATATATGTTCCCATTATAAATCCTTCTTGTAAAGGATATGTAACTTCACTACAAAAATTCCCTTTTGAGATAACACTTCACATTGTTATTTATAAATAATGAGAAGTAAAACTGGCCAATCTCGTGTTTATTTATAGGGAAACAAAAAAAGAGACAACTCACTGCTGATGTTGGACTCACTCCAGGCAAAACCAGAAGTGAAGGAGTGAATATTACTCACTTTTCCTCTGTGATTGTCTTATCTCAGAATACTTCACCACATGTAAAGGTAAAGGACTGAGTTTATAGATGAGCACATCTGTTAATGTTGATGAGAGTGATGTGGCCAGTCCTAATTCTCTGTGTTGGGAACTGATCTTTTGTAATGCCGTTAATCAGTTGTTTCTAGATAAAGAGAAAAACATTCAGGTACCTAAATAAATGTTACCTTGTGCAAAATACTTACTATTTTCAAATTCAGTTTTTCAGCATTTACCATACTTAGATATAATTGACTGGGAGTAGTGGTGAATCAACACCATATACCAGCAAAGAAAGGATGCAGTTCAGTAGACGAAGTGGCACTAGGAAAGCATTGAGGGCTTTCTTGTTCTGTTTGATCTGGGTCAGTAGCAGCTACTGGCCCTGTGAAAGTAAGCTTTACAGAAGACTGGGACACCATAGTCAGTGGTAAAGGTAAATCTGAGAGGAATAACGTGTAGTTCTCTCAATGTAGGATAATTACTGGATTAGATTTACAGGGCAAAGAATCCACTAAATTACTTCATTGGCTTTAAGACTCAAGTGCTTTTGACTAGAGAGTAAGGAAAGTCTACAAGTGAGGAGGATCCAAAATGGAAGGTTCATAGAAAGAAGGAATATTTGTTGTGAGAGATATGGATTAACAGAGATGGAGGCAACACACAGAGAGTATTTGGATGATGCTTTCACAAGCTGAAGACCAACTTTTCTACTGTTGATGAAGTGGCAAATTTTAGGAGGGATTATTCAATACATTGTGTTTTACCCAGAAGCAGAAAAGGAAACAACAGCCAGTTGACACTGGCTAATGAGAATAAATGGGCAGGGCTGCTGAGAACCTTCATTCCCTAGGTGATCTCACCAACACATGGAACACCAACTGTCATGTTTCTGTCCTTTCACACCACTGACAATTGATGGTTTCTTCCAGATGAAATGGAGACTCTCTGTAAGGTGTGGCTCTAAAGAGACAGTATTTTGGACACAATCCACAGTATGTCTGTCATTCTCTCCTGTGGAGGGCAGTGGTACTCTTAAATAGTAGCTCCAGGCTTTAATAGTGTAATTAATGATGTCAAGATGAAGCAGCAGCCAGCATGTTAACAATATTATTGTGTACTAAACTGGATGAGAGATATTGCAAGAAACAAGAAATGATACAAAGGGTCATAGAGAGGTTAGAAATGTAGGCAAAGAAATAACAAAATTGCTTTATCTTTAAGACAAAATACATAATTTTCTAGTTGTTTCACACTTGTAATAACAGTTCACAACCGACGACAACAGACAACAACAGACTTAAGGAGTGGGTGAAACTTGGAGAAACCTGCTATACCAGGAGATAGGGGTGAGAGAACAAGAGACCTAAAGTGAAAGAACAAGAGATATCAGAGTGAAAGCATCAGAGACCTCATGTTTATAGGAGATGTAGGAGTGATAGAAGAAAGCAAACTGGATAATAAACGAGATGCACACAGGCATACACTGGGACATAGAAAAAACTGTAGAAGCATTTAATGAAGAGATGTGTTTCTAGAGCTAAGTATGTGTATTTCATTGCTGGTGGTTAAATTAGGTTTTTATTGCTTTGCCGGGTTCAGTCAAAATTCTAGGAAGCAATTTAGGGAGAAGAAGAATTCTTCTACTGGGAAGAAAAAATCTAGATGCGTATAATGTGTAGGAACTACAATGGAAATTTTGACTCCCAAATTTAGGGCAGTTAGTATTTACAAAGCATCTTGCAACTTAAGATATTAAAAACCACAGTAAAACATTTATTAGCCTTTAGAGGGAATTTTTTCCTCTTACCTCTCTTATTTTCTTAAGAGAATTGTTGGCATCTGACTGGTGAAGGCACTGCCTCTGCCTGTGCTGGTATCATCATCTCTGGGCTTGTCTTCCCTCTTAGAATACCCTCATGCTTGCTGATACCTGACACCAAATCCTGTTGCAAGTACTAGGAGTATCTTCACTGGGCTTCCATTTTGAGGCAGATGGCTGTTTGCTTTTTCCAGCTGGTAGAAAGAGTGAGATTTTTCACTTGACTTAATATGATCTTTCTCTGCTCTTTTATTGGAAGACATTTTTAAAATAAAAAATGATATATTAAAAGGAGCGAGTGAAAGATGTAATTTTTAAAACAGTAAAAAAAATACAGTTCTGATATGATAACTGCTTCTTCTACAATAATTTCAGAACCAAAAACATTTTTACAAATACTAGGTTATCATCTGAATACTTGTAAGAACTGAACACCATGTATGAATCAGCATAAGCTTGATTTGTTCATTTAGGAAAAAAAGAAGAATGTGTTTTCCATTGTTCTTCAATTTCCATAAAAATTACAAAATACCATCAAGAAATGCTGACAATTCTGCTTTAGACTGAGCCAGACTTCTCTGAAAAAGGAGTATGTAACCACCATCTTTAATGACACACAGTCCATAAAATTAACAGTTTTAATCCTTTATATAGCTAGCATTCTGCCTTCCAATTAGACACGTTTCTAACCAGAATATATTAACAAACTCTATATACAAAAAAATACTAATAACTTTTTTGTACTGAAATTTTTATGCAAGAGGCAAGACAGCTGGAATATGAGAAAAGAGTAGACTCAGAGATCAGTTCTGCAGTGTTGTAATCCCATCTAGGTGGGATCTGTCTTCCCTTCACCAGCTCTTGACTCCTTGTTCCTAGTCTGTGTGCTGATTCTGAGATAATATTTTTTTTAAGTCATTGTTCCATTCATGTCTCTGCTCCCTTTAGTGGGTCACCATTGTGAATGGAGGAGAAGTGTGTGATTCTGGAGGAGACATGGACTGTAACTATGGCAGACCTGACTTGGAGAGTCCTATGCTGTGGCAGGGTTGCATCTGCAGAAACACTGACTGCTTGATATTGATAAAGTATCTGTGAAAGACCTTTGGGAAAGGAGCTAGCAAAATAAGTCTTGGAAATAAAAAATCACCACCTTAAAGTATTTCTTAAAATTTTGGGGGAAATTTGACTCATATACCTTCTTGATAGATAATACCAGAAGTACCTAATACTATTATCAACTTATTTCCCTTTCAGCAGAGTTTATATGCCCCTGAAATATGCTGCTCTATTATTTATCACTTACAATTGTTCTGTGTATTTCAGATATGTAAAACAACTCCTGCTCCCCTTCTTCAGAGCAGGTATCCAAAGAGCTGGCAGTGTCATCTTCCAGAGGCACATGATGTAGCTCTATGTCTCACTGACATCAGTGAATCAATAGCAAACCCCATCCTACTTCCAGAGCCAGCCTTCTGCCAACATTTTAGTGCTTAACTCTGTAACTCTTAACTCCTAACCCTGAAACCTGTGGGAGGATGGAATTCTTCAGCTTAGTAAAGAAGGTGTCTAAGTCTTTGTTCACATCACTCTAATGCATTCACCCTTCCTTGAAGGAAAGCAGATAGTCACCCATACACAGGAAGAATGAAGAGCTTTCACATTTGTACTGTTTGGTCACTGTTTCTCTCCACCAGATTTCAGTGGGATTTGGAGCAAACAAAGAGGAGAGATGAAGAAAAGTATTGAAGGTGCCTTTGATGCTTTCATAGACATGCTTTATGTAGGAGAATAGAGGTCCAAAACATTTTTAGGCAGTCCTTTGGATATCTACACTTCTGAAAAAATGGTGCTGACTTTGTCTCTGAATCAGCCATAATGTTTTATAAGCAACATAGCTATTCTAGTCTCTCTTTACTAGCTGCAGTTATTCTTTTTTCCCCTGTAAAATGGAAACATGGCATTATGTATCAGAAAACTCCATTGTTTTCTCATAGAACTCTATAGCCTGTGATGTATTAGCAGCCCTTTTGCACTGGAGAACATTTTGTGTAGTATATTTCCTAATTACTTATGAATTTTCTGCTTTTATTGTTCTGTGTCAGAGCCTTAACATCCCTTTTAATGTACTTTTGTGTGCAAATTAGAATAGCAAGAGTTAAGAAGTAAGACTTTCTGTACATGGTGGCAGATGTTCAGAGCAATTCAGCATGTCAAGCTGGGGTCAAATGGAAAGGGAATGTCATTACTAAATGGTAACATTTTCTGTAGGTTTTATAGAAATTCAAATCCTTTTTTAATCTAAATTTATTTTATCTTTTTTTTTCAGGGTTAAGGGTTGGACTTCAAGTTTCTGTTAGACATTTGTATATTAAAATGACTTTACATTTAATTATTTTCTAAACTAACTTTCAAAATAGTTTTTCGCAGAATTGCTATACCAGAATGCAATCTATTTCTCAGGACCTTTTATCCTGACTCACATATATTTTGTATTATATACTTTCCTACTTGTAAGGCATGGGTTCACATATCCTCTAATTATTTTTTTTTTAATCTCATGCCCAGGAAGTGTCTAATGTCATTCTAGAAAAATCTGGGACACAATTCTGCATCCGATATGTATATACCTAAATGTTGCCTAAATGATACTGATTTACTCTGAGTAGCTGAGCAAGAAATTTAACCCATGATTTATTGCAGGAAATTTACATAACAAAAGTTAAGGGAAAGGGTTTCTATCTGTGACACTCATGACAGTGGTCAGTTGCCTTATTTTTATTTTTCTCCATTCCTTTACTCAGTGTGCAGTTAAAATTCCTATATTCCTTTAAATCTTCAGTGATGTTGGAATGAGTTTGAGCTGGTATAATGTATTCAAAACCATAATGGTTTAGAAAATTAGTTTCTATTTTTTAGCTATTACTACAAAGTCTTGTAATACATTATCATGAAAAGGAAGGACTAGGCATGACAGGTATGCTCTAACTTGATCATAATTGTACTAATGTGTGTGGGACTGTGTGGCAGTAGATTATCCCATACATCTTTTCCATTATTACCCATTTCAGCTAGTCAGGGGTAACTATCAGCACCAGAACTCTTCCTTCTATACCATCATTTCCCTGCCTACCCAGTTTTCCTCCACTTCAGCCACATGCACCTTGCTAACCTATGACCAAGAAGTAGTGCTGAGGCTCTATGGGGCCCACTAAACTGCATGAGAGGAAAAAGGGATTGCTTTCTTATAGTAAAATGTTGTGCATCATTACACAGCCTCCAGTTTTGTTCCTGCTTTGAATTCTGATTTCTCAGCAAAGCAAGCCCCAGCGGAGTGCTTATTGACATCTAAGTCATGAAACATGTGCTGGCCTGTGAAGCAAGGGGTGGGAGAGAGACCTGAAATGAAAATAATGTTATCTAGGCCAGTCTGTAAGTAAGAATCTTCCCCACCTCAATATGATGCCTAGGACAAAGTTCCAACCACACCATCCAACAGAAAACCTAAATAGATTGAAGACCCAGGAGAATATATCCCTGTATTCCCAAGTACACACAGCCATTTTTAAAGTGAAGTGAGGGTGCTTTGCTGATGCAAGCTACTCTGAAATGTGTTTCAAGCTTTTTAGAACATTTCTCTATGGAGAACTCTCCATCAGTCTTTGTAATGACTTTTCTTTTGAAAGGCTTGGGATATTTCAGGTGTAGCCTTGTAAAAATATTCATCTTGTCATGTCCCTGTGAGGCCTATATTTTATTGACAGTTAAGATTTACTTTATCCATATTGTAGAAATTCCTTGGTTTTTTACCTGTAGGAAAAAAAAAAAAAAGTTCATGTTGCTGGCATGTTAAAAAAATATATTTTAAAATTATGTTTTGTGGCTTTTTTCCCACATTAAAAAAAAATTTGAGTTGAAAAAAAGTAGGTTTTTTTGCAGTCTGAAACAGTGACCAAATACAGTCTATTGCTTTACAAGTAATTGTTCCACCACAGAAAGGATTTACCAAGTATCAACAGTATTTTCAATGGAGGAACAAAAGGTCTTTTATTTCTCTCATATTAATAACTGGAATTTAAAGAGTGATTATTAGAAAGATAAATCCCCTGATGGAGGGCTGTTTGAAGCCCAGGTGTTTCTGAATGTGTGCAGCCTGTATTCCTGCACTTCACATCCGTAGCCCAGATCTGTACTGAGAAGAATTTGATTTCTTGCAAGAACCCACATGATACTCAAGACTCCAATACTGTGTACAGAGGTGAGATACAAGCAAGAAAAGGCTTCAATTAAAATCATGAAGATGGACATGCTATCATTCCATAGCTGAAAACTGAAAAAGAAAATATGGGCCAGAGTTGTAAGCTGTGACTGACTCCATTTGAATGAATTCAGATGTCCATTGCACTGATTCTCTAGTTCCCATTAACTCACACACTCTTTCCATTAATTGATTTCCAGAGTGTAAGTATCAAAGACAATTTTGAAAGTTAAATGTTCCCAAAGAAAATGAAAATTTAATTTTTAAACATTTATAGAAATTATTAAATTCTTCATACATTCAAACTTAGGACTGATTCTTAACCCTTGCTGGGAACTGCCGATGCATTGAATATATAGAGTTGACTCACAGAACAAATAGGAGTCTTTGGACCTAATGCAATACTTCTTGTCTGTGAAGGAAAAATGTGTTTTCTTTTACTAGCACAAGACAATATGCAGGGCCTTTCCAAGCTTCTCAAATCCTACTGCTGCACTGAAGTTGTGAAGCATGTCCCAAGAATCTGTGTGCTATGCTTTAAGAATACTGCTGGTTAAAGTTAAGGAAATATCACAGTGAAATTCAGGTTCAACTAACTCAGAATCCTCCTTTTCTTCCTTCAGAAGAAGGAATATGAGAGAGATGAAGGAAGATCATTCTCATGGTTAAACCAGTCTTCAGTTTATTGTCTTCTGTCTAGCCACAGAGAGAAACAAGTTGTCAAATCAGACAGTGCTGCACTGTATCACTCTAACAGAGCCTGTAACTCTTTATTAATTGTGGATGAAGTGGGGACAAACCTTTAGCATTTCCTTATGCTTACACTGACTTAAGATTCTTATTGATTCAGCCAAGAAAATATGATCATCAGTAAAAACAATGATAGTTGGAGTATGCAACTATCATATTGTCTGTATTATGTTGTTAGGACATAGAGCTTTATCTGGATTGTTCTTGAAAAACAGAAAAGCTGGAAATTGCCTAGCCTCTGAGCAGGTACTGGCAGGATGCTCTTAGATGCCTGGAATTGATCCTTCAGTTTGGAGCAGCTCAGCTCCATCACTCTCTCCTTACAGAGCAAGTTCTCCACCCTGTTCAGCTGGAGGTTCTAAGCTGAACTAGCCCAGGTTTATAAGTGTCCTCACACTGGGTTATCAAAAGCAGATGTGGTATTTCAGGTGTCTCATTAAGCTTCAGCTCTGCCTAGGTGTTTTGAAGGAAGTCCTTGCTGAATATGTAATTGCTCCTTGGTGTATCATCTTCGACAAATATCTGTCTAAATAATAGTCTCTTTAGAGAAAGTAAAATGAATCATCATCTGGTATTATGGACAAGTCTCTTGCCTGATTTTAAATCTAGGAATCATCGTTCAAAATAAATTTCTAATTAAAAAAGGCTAAGCAGACACTCCAGTTGTTACATCCTTTCTGGTTTATTTGTGCGTTCACCAAACTGAACAGAATTGCTAGGAAACTGTAGGAGTAAGGAACTGGAAAATCTGCTCCACATGGGTACATTAGAGGAATTACCTATTCCTGTCTACAGGAAAGAATCTGTTTTGTTTGGAGGTTCAATCCTCCGGTTTAATACTCTTTCCTGTTTTTTACAGGCAATTCTTTGCACAGGGCAACCTGCGACACCTCTGAATTCTTTTAGTGTCATTGTGATATATTTTACCATTTCCATTATATGCTGCATTATTTTTGTAGAGAAAATAACAGGAGTGACAGAAGAAAAAGTTCTGTCTTCAGGAAGAATGCCTGACTGAAACATTTTGGATTTGGTAGATTATTTTGAGCTGTTCTATAACTTATTTTTCTTAGATTTTTGCATTTTAAAAGCATTTTTCATGTTTTGAATATTTTGATTCTATAATTCTATTGTGTTGACCTCCATAAAGTAAAGAAGTGATCCCACAAATACCATTAGCAAATGTATGTTTCATTTTCCAGTAAAAAGAGTTAATTAAAACAGAGGTATTGGGGTTCTGCATTAATTGTTATATTTTATTCATGTGCATCAACTCTCCCATTTCAGAATGCCATTGAAGTCCCAACTGTATCTTCTACAAAATTTCTTGTGGTTCTAGCTTTTTTATTCATTGCATCAATAATTACATTATAAGCATGCGTAAGGAATTTAGTTACATGAAGTGCATTTAGCATTAAGTGTTCTATCCCATTAGGAAAGGGGAATATATTCAGATCTCTATAAATGACAATGATCCAATGTATTTGGTAAAAAGAAACCCTGTATTAGGAAGAGAAAAATGGATCTTGATTTGCTTGAAATCTTGAAAGGATTTACAATAGGATGACTCAGAAAGATCACCTATAAAATTAACACCACTTACCTTCCAATTCTTGAAATCTGAATTACCATCGAAGAGTGGTGAAAAAACATTTTGGATTCAGGATGCAAGGAAAAAGCATCATGAATTCAGGATTCAACTCTTCTGCTGGAGAAGAAGGATAGCCTTCTTCTTGGTCTAGGTATTTTACTGAGGCTGAGATGGACTCAGTCTTGTGGTGCTATATTGGCTCAGATTTCTCTGTCATGTGTTTGAGTTACTGCAGTACCTATGGGCAAAATACTCAGCTCTAGGGGCAAAATTCCCATTGCTACCCTGTTGGAAATTTTCAGTAGGAAATGCTGGATTCTTAACCACATTAATGTGCTGAGCGTGAAAGTTATGAAGCTGGAAAAAAATGCCAGTGGTAGGCATTGCCTACAGCCCTCACTCCTCTGCACTGTTCTTTGCTGGTGAGCTGTGGACCGACTGGTCTTGAGAAGAGCCCCTTACTTTGGGGTTCATTTTCTATTGAATGACAGGTACAAATATGACCATAGTGATGGGGAAAGCTTAAACTGATTTTCAGAATTTCAGTTTTTTTCTGAAAAAATCTGCTCTTATTTCACATTCAAAAATGACGTGATTGAATGAATGCTTCATGCTCCACTAGCTTATAACTTTATATGAATGCCCCTCTGCATACACCAGTCTGGAGGATGCATTTATGAACTGAAATTTCTGAAGATTCAATTTCTATTGGAGCATTTCATCACATATACTTATATTTTAAACTTGAAATAATGAGTTGACAGCTATGTTTTGTGAGCTTCTTTACACATGGTTAGAGCAATTTGGGCACTCAGGTCCCTTCATGCCGAGTTAAAGTCCACTCCCTGCTTGACAATGAGGGACCTTGTCCTATTCATTATTTCGTTAACATAACAGTATTTCATGAATGGCTAAGCAGCTCTCTTTTCAGCAGCCCCATAGCTGTGGCAGTGTGACACTACTTTCCCTAACATCCACCATTAATGAAAAGCTGCAATGAGCGATTCTCCCAAGCCCCCACGGAGGTGTTTCACCACCCCCTCCAGCGCTGGCTGTCGTGCTGTGCTGGGGTGAGCACTGAAGGCAGTAGGAAAGCGACGCTATTAGTCAGTTCTGTCTTGCCTGACCTCAGCGACCAAGGCTGGAGTTAAAAGCAGGGTAGTTGTGTATAAAGCAAAGTGTTACAGACATGTTAATAGCTTCCTCTCCCCACCCACTGTATCAGTGGAGATACCATATTCTCTAATGTTCCACTGGTAACCTGCTGGCTTTTGACTTTACTTTGTATGAGATGAAATCCCAAATTAGAGGTTAGTTTAAAGTTAATTTATTGTCCTCACGGTAAAGGGAAAGTTCAAACAGGTTTCAAGAAAGGTTTCAGCTGTGCCGTTGCTGAGAGGTGTCCTGAATATTAGGAAGGAGTATAAATATATCCCATATTTGGTTTTGTGTGTGTATATCTATATCTCTACCTGTTTATCTACCTACATAGAATATATATCTAAATCCATCTAACCCATCTAGATCTACATGTGTCAATATTGCTTACTAATATGTTCTGTATAGTTACATGTGATGTAAATATCTTTCTGTATTTATTCACTGTATTTTGTTGTTTTCTGTGTGAAGGTGTTGCATCCAACTTGGCCTGTAAAAAAACACAGATGGATGTAGCATGGTGTAGTGTGGAAGAAGCCAAAAGTGACTTTTGCCTTCCTTTTGGACTAACTGCTGTTCTTTTTCCCAGTATCAGTCCTCCTGTTCAATAAAGTTTCATGTGACAATCCAGAAGTGAAATACTGTCAGAAGTTTAGTGGCAGCAGGATTTCCTTCTTGTTTGTGTACATGCAGTTTAAATGAAGCACTGGGCACTTGGATTTTGAAAGGTCCTGTTGCTTAATTTTATTTGGAGATTCACACACAATGTGTGCTTTTCTCTTTCTTAGGCAAATGGAAGTAAAACTTAGAAAAAAGTGCTGGTCTACTGGTCATACATAAGAATCCTGGCTTCTCTTCTGCTTATTCCTGAGGCTGGTTCTTTGACTTGCGCTGTAACATAAGTTGTGTCCAGGCCTTGTCACAAACAAAACAACACAGTATGTGTGAAAATTTTGTGAGGCAGTGCACTAACAATAAGGCAATGTAGTTGCCTGTGTTCTAGTGCTCAGATCCAGGATATCACCATGCTGACCAAGGCAAAGAAGTTCACCTATATCTGGAAGGAAATTAAATCATCACAGGAACTGGTACTGGCTAGAGATTTGATTGCAAATGTTTTGTTCCTTACTTCTTTTTATCCTTCCTACAAAAGTTTAAAAGCTAATGACTATAATGTTGTTGAAAAAAGGCTGAAAATGTGATCTGAGTCCACACTGCCAGCTCAAAACCTAGAAGGCAAATGAAACAAACATTGAAAGACACTGTAAAGGCATATTTTAAAGTCAATTGCATGGTTTGAAGGGCCTGACTTATGAGTGTTAAGTATTTGACATCCCTGTGTGCTGATTTAGCAAAGTAGGGCTGTTCTTCCACTGAAATCCTCATGGGAGCAGTTCAGTTCTCATTGCCATTAACCAATTTCATATGATAATGCAAAAAACCCACTTATGCATACTTAGAGCAATGCAGTACTTAGTTCATATTCTGGCTTATATCACCCTGACTTTGTTTATGCTTAGATACTCATCTGGACATGGGCAGCACTGTTTTGCTAGTCTCCAGGTTTCAGATGCTGCACTGAATTCCTGCCATTGATGAAACACTGTGATAATGGTCTCGGTTTATGTGGTGTTTGTTATCAGGTACAAAATCACAGAATTTTATGGGTATCTCATTCACTATAATGAGATAGAAGGCTACGAACCCAGTGGGCATTGTCTTTATGCTCATTTTGGCCACTTACTGGTTCATGGGTTGACAAGTAGTCATTTTTCTTTTAAGAAAAAAAATATTTCCATATTTCGTATTTCCAGGAGAAATGTATTTATTTCACTTATGCAAAGAATAAATAGGACATCTTGCTCACTTTATCCATGTGTATAAACCTACATTATTGTTTGAAGAACCAGCTTATTAGAGATCTTTGCTAGGGACATTTTAGCTCTTTACTTTCTGGAACACACAGTACAGTCTACAATGCAGTCATACAAATTACTGTCAAGCAGTGTATAGATACATCCCACAATATCCTTTTTGTGTCTGTGGAATCAATGCTTCATTGTCATGGGAATCACAGATATATAGGGCTGGAAGGTATCTACAGACATAGGATAATTCATTCCCTATCCTCACTGTACATAAAATAAGCATGACATATCTCACTAAAAACCTTCAGTGAAACAGATTCTGCAACCTGCCTCAGTGAACTGTTTCAACCCTTAACTGCCCTTCCAGTTGGAAACCTTGTAACTTGAATCTCCTTTGCTTCAACTTGTCGTCTTCTACAAATCCCACTCAGGCCCTAAGAATAATTGATCGGTGCACTCTTTCTAACAAGCTCTATATATTTGAAGACATTATCATGCCTGCCTTCAGTCTTCCCTTTTCCAGACTAAACAAATCCAACTCTTTCAACCTTTCATTGTAGGTCATGTTTTCCAAAGCTCTTATCATTCTTTTTGCTTTCCTCTGGATTCTCTCTAAATTGTCTGTATCTGTTCTGAAGTGTGGTGACCAAAATGGGAAACATTACTCCAGCTGAGGTCTGAGCAATACCCAAGGAGAACAGAACATCAAGAACAGCACCTCCAATAGTTTATATACAACACTTGTGACCCCCCCTTCAGTTAAAGAGTTTTTTGCAATAGCAAGAAACAATTTAGTTCATGGTCTCCTGTGTTTGTTTGTTTGTTTTACGTTAATCTTGCCCATTTATTCTTCATATAACTTCTCTAAGTTTAGTGTTCTGCATATATATTGACTGCACTTCATGTTCACTTGTGAACACTTTCTCCAGGATTTGATGAATAGCTTGTATTCTGACTGAACTGCCAAAATGCTTTGCTGTTCTTGTCTTGTTCCACATACTCTTGGGACAAATGCCAAGTATAAAAAAGGTAACTGTGTCCTCCATCCCACCACTGAGATTGTCAGTGGCAATCATAGTACAACAGAAGCACTGGTAGGGATTCTCAGGGGATTCTGTTTGATATATCCTCCAATTTGACAGGGAATCTGTACTAATCATTGTAGTGGGTGCTGTTTTACAAACACATCGTTGCACTAAATCATCCAGATTTTCACTAAATCATCCAGACCACATTTCTCTTGTTTATAAGAAGAGTGTGCAGACTTGTGCTGAAACACTTGCTGAAGTCAGGATTTATCAAATCTGCCTTCTGCTATGCTGTTATCCAGTCATCCTGTCAAAGAAAGAAATTAGATTCATGTGATGTGTTATTGACAAATCCATGCTGACTGTTTCTTTTCAACTTGCTATCTTCTTGGTGCTTTCAGCTGGATTGTTTAATGATTTGTTGGTGTGTCTTTCTGTGTCTTTTTAACTAGACTATAATTCGAAGATTCTCTTTTTCTGCTTAAAAAAAAAACCAAAAACCACAAAACAAACAGTTACTGTATTTGCCATTCTCAGTCCTTTGGAACTTCTCCCATACTTGACAAAATTTTGGACACAATGACTGATAGCCCAGAAATTACTTAATATAGATCATTACAGCTCAGTGACTCAATACCATTTGGCACTATAAACTTGAATACATGTAAATTATGTGCATACCAGGTCTTTAACCTGATTTAATTAAAACTTTGTTGGATCTATTCTCAATATATTGCTCAAATTATCATATGAATTTTCATGAAAGAAAAATTGTTTTTATGGGATTTATTTTCTGCCATGTTGAAGTCATGTTGAAGTCATATGTTTGAAAAAATCTCTAAAATCTGTTTATATTTTTTAAAATCTGTATGGTACAAGGACTAGTTTTAAAAAGTTTTGGATCCCAGGAGTATGTCTATAGTCAAGAGACAGTAGTGAACTGAAAGTGGTCAAAAGAAATAGGATGGGAAAACTAAAAAGAGAAGAATAATGAATTACTGAACTGTGAGGTCAAGGGACACCTCAAGAGGTTGTGCAGTATAAAAACTTTCACAGAATTAAGGTCACAGGGGACTAGACGAGCTCCAGCTGATAGTTTATACCCAGGTTTTAATATCTCTAGCTATGTGGTTTCCATCAAAACACAGTATTTTAGAATTCTGATTATTCAATGATTTTGCTAGCAACGCTGTGTTTTCCCCCATGCATATTAAGACGATTTCATCATGCATATGAATCCCTGAAAGGAGGGTACAAAGATGGAACCAGACTCTTTTCAGTAATGTCCAGTGACAGGACAAGTGGTAATTGCCACAAACTGAAACCCAGGAGGGTCTTTCTGAACATAAGAAAACACTTCTTTTCTGTGAAAATGTCTGAGCACAGTTACAGATTGTGCAGGGAGATTGTGCAGTCTCCCTCTTTAGAGATATTAAATAAACATCTCGACATGGTCCTATACAACTGGTTGTGGGTGTCCCTACTTGACACGCTGGGTTGGACCAGATGACCTCCAGGCTTCCCTTCCTACTTGAACCATTCTGTTATTCTATGATCCCATCCTTCTTCCAGAAGTCAGGGAAAACATTTGAATATTTTGACATGTATCCACAGTTTAGGTTTCTGCAATTGAGGTTTTTTCTAATCTAAATAAACCCATTTTATTCACTTTTTTCTTGTATCTGCTACTCATTTCTAATCAGATGCATACTTGGGCTACTAAGAGAGCTTAGTATCAATATTCTCTTTTTCAGGAATGTTTAAACATTATTCTATATGTCACGTTCATCTACAGTGAAAATGTATTTGCCACTCACATCTCATCAGAAGTGATTGATTTTACATTGGCAAATTGGGAGGTATTTCAAATGAAACAGTAGGTGTCTGTGGCAGGTCTAGGTTTATTCAAAAGTTCCATTAGGAAGCTTCTCTAGCTGTATCTATCTGCACATCAGTTGAACAAATAGTGGTATCACACATCCCTGGATTTACCTTCAAGCAAGGTCAGGAGCAGAGAAGATGAACTCTTTGATAGGCAATTCACAAAAGAGTTAAAGGAGTGAAAGGATTTTTAAAAGCAAATGTTAGTGAAAAAAAAAAAAAAAGAAAGCATTTTTTACAGTAAATCTGATGATATGCCTATAATTAAGTCACATAGGTTAAAGGCTTGTTATGCTAGGATTAACATATGGTAAATATATCCATTGAATTTCACTGAGATTCATATGATGATTACATATAAAATTCCATGTAATGAGATATATTTATCATCAAAAGGTCTTTGGCCTTTAAGAAAATGTTACAACAATTATCCTGTGAACGTGAAAAGTCAATAGAGGTATAAATGCATGTCTTTATGCCATTATTGTGACTGGATTAATTTCAACAAGACCAGCCCTGCTGACATTAAGCCATCAAGGGAGAAGCCTAATGTTACTCATACAGCCTCTCAGCATGCCCTCTTGTCTCTCCTTGTCTGCTTGGACAGACAGAATGAATTTTTTCCTCCACTCCATCCTTTTATAATCACAGCTACGGAGTTCCATAGTAAGTACTGCAAGATACACTGTCCTAGAGCTCTTACAAAGTTTTTTTTCCTCTTGGATTTCCCAAATATCTCAATTACAAAAGTTGTATTAGACAGCAAACACTAAATTTCAGCAGTCACTAATGTGATTTGGAGTAACATATTACTATTAAACAGCAAGGTCAGTATGTTTTTCCTCATAAACATAAGGGAAAATAAACTGTGGAGCAGTAGCAGAATAATAATTTTCTGCCATCTCTGTGAAAGAGACATGCAAAAATGAAGATGGGGTAGGATCCACAGGTATGCATGAACAAGCAGTAAGGAAACATCTAATAGGTACACGCACAGGTGGCATATCAACCTGCCCTTCCCTTCTCCAGAAGAGCAAAAATACCCA
>WEIU01006586.1:2581-36534 GCA_013389925.1 Aegithalos caudatus | reverse complement strand
CATCCAATTAGCTGGAGTTCCAAGATGCTTCCTTGTAAGCAAAGCAGTGCCAAACAGTTTCTACTGTTTCCTTATCCATGCTATGGGAAAAGCCATGTGCATAAATGCACTCTTTGAGAACAGAACTTTTAAGAAAAGGTAACATGTAGCTGAAAAAAAGAGGCATACTTCCAGTTGCACACTCATTCTTTGAGTAATTCACAAATTTCTTTTCAGTTACGCTTTTAGACGATCATGACTGTAACAGCAATTGAAATACCCATGTGCCAAGGCAGTTATGAACATTAATTTTCAAAGGAGGCAGTTTCATCAGTGTTGTCAAAAGCAATGGTTAAAAGAAATGACAGGTACCAGACAGGTACAGGTCGATTCATTTTATGAGGACAGAGGACATGAACAAACTGAAATTGTCTTCTAGGTTATGTAGAGCACAAGCCACATGAAGTCTAAGCATGTGATTTACTCTGTTTGAGTCTACACCCATCAAAATGATGATGTTATGGATTTAACTTCGTTCAAAAACTACTTGACAGAGAAAATAATTCACATCATATTATGCAGATGAAGTTTATTTCTGTTGTGTTAGAGTATATCTAATACTCTAGCATCTAAGTACTAGGAAATTATTTATAGCTATAAAAAATCCTCTTTGTGTTTCATTACCTCAGCCATACTGCAGTAAAACACACTAATATAACAAAATACTTGGTATGCAGCAAAATACTTCATATGTAGCAAAATTTCCACCACAATTTTTAAAGGAAACTCAAGTAAAATCTTGCAACATCTATTGAATAGTAGAAATATTTCATAAAACTGGAAAACACATTCGCCTCATAAATATGTTAAACCATGAACATAGTTGTGCACTGTTTCCCAGTAGATTTGAATAGTTCATCAGAAGAAGCAATGCATTTCTTTATTTATTTGGTAATCAGGAGCAGATTTAACCCTTTAAGTATTTCTCTGCTGTTGAAATGGAGGTTTCTAATTAACAGATCTATTTTGTCATTTTTAACACTTGGTCTTATTAAGAGGTGTAAAACACTTCTGGCTTGTTTAACATGCAGATTCTAATTGGATAATTTATGAGGCAGCTTATAGGTTCTGGGTCCTGGGTAGAATCAGTCTGTTCTTCAGTACTGGTAGGTCATCAACAGAGCATTGTCATAATGTAGGCATAAACACAAAAAAAACCTGCATGTAAAACCTTCAATGACTTTACTGTGTGTTGAAGTTAAACTGCTTTGTCTAAGTGTGAAAATGCATTATCTATTAGTTTTGGATTCATTGTGTCTTTATTCAAAATAGCTCTTAAAGAAAAGCCAAATAAATACTGCATAAAACCACTGAAGCTTTCAAATGCTTCAAGGAGTGTTTGAAACAGTTATTGAAATATCATCAGGTGTGCTAAAATATAGCTTTCAGGTGAGCTTGATGGTCTGTTATTACCACTGTCATGAGTATTATTGTTATTTTAATTATTTGATCTGATTTTAGAATGACAGGGCTTCGCTTCTGTAAGTGGTATATAATCTCTCTGCAAAGGTTGATGAAACACAAACTTAATGAAACCTTCCCTAGCTCTGCCTCAGTCAACATAGGAATCCTAGCAACAGACAGGTGTGCAAAAAAGGATAAAAGGGGATGATGACTTTTTGCATTGATCAGCGATGCTGAGTATATATATTTACTGTAGTTAGGATAAGCTACATTTGGTGCATAGTTTGTGACTAGACAGTACAAATACAAGCAAGTCCTAACCATGCAAAGCAACTTTCTCTGCTTCATTCTGACCATTGCAGAAAAAAATCATATTCTTATCAGCCTTTGATATCCAACAAGGGGCCAAGCATTGCCCTTGAGCAGTTTTGATTCCCCTTTACATGCTCAATGTTCTTCAAGTTCTGAGGCCGGTGGCTGTAGACTTAATGGAACTCAGAGGCTGGATCTTAATGCTGATAGTTCTGACCAATGCATTTGAATCATCAAGCACTTCAGGAGGAAGTAAACTTCTGTCCAAAAAGATAGATTCTTGAAAAAAAGTGAATTACTGACAAATGATTAAGGAAGTTGGTGAGAAGAGCCAGGAACAATTCATGTCATATTTACAACTGCATCTTGAGCTTTGCAAGAAAGGGGTTGTTTAGCTGGCTAAATAATTGTCATATTAGAAAAGCCTCCATTTTATTTTTTTTCCCCCCCAGTATAAAATGACACAAATCACAAGAATTTTATCTGGGAAAATTCAGAATGCTTAAATTTCCATAGTCCATGTGTTTTCCTTATTTTGTAAAAGTTGTATTGCTTTTATCTACAAGTGGATTTCTTACTTAGCAAATCCTTTAAGATTATCAATAGCTTCTACATGGATTTTATATTTTGATAAAAAGTTAGTGTTAACATTAAAACATCCAAGAATTCAAAACCAAACTAAGATTACAATCTCTTTTTGCAGTATTTTGAGAGGCTTCAGTACAAGGAAACTAAAGTGATCTAAAATGACCTGCAGAGTGCTTTGGGAAATAATAGCTTTTTCACTTTTCTATAATGATTTTTTTGGTAAGATATGGATACTGATTGTGCATGATGGTTCATAATCTCTCTTCTGTATCTTAGTGTTCCTTTCGTTTTTCTCCTTTTCATATTTACTCATCTTAACTAGAATCATTTCATGTCTCTCTCCACTTTATGGTGTGATGAATGCAGCCATTCTTCTCTCCCCATCATTACAGCTGGTCTTTGATCCAGTACATCTAATTTATATTTACCAGCTATCATCTACCATCAAAATTGTATTGGAAAAGAGGTGCACCTGGACTGAATTAATTTCTTTTGATGGTGCTTGAGGCTATTTTAAGACTTGTGGTTAGGACACATTCATCCTCTTAATGGAACACAACAGAGCCGTCTTCTAATTGGTGCTAGCAAGCACTTGGTTTGTGTCAACACATCATACATATTTCAAAATTCCACAAATATTAGATTTGGATACATCCATTTGTTAGTCATTTGATCAGAAAGGTTATTTTCCCTCTTGAACTTTGATGTGTTTTATACACATACAAATGTTATTTGTATTTTTAGCAAAATCCATATCATAAGTCATTATAAAACTGTAAGGATATAGCCACCCAATAGACTGTAGAAATATCTCAGATAATTCTGATCCCTAGTCTTCCACAGAACAATTGTTACACATGCCTAAATTTACTTGGTTTATCCTATTTAGATATGTCTTTGTTGCACATTAAGACAGTCCACTATGTGCAATTAAGATTCTTAAAGTTATAGGTGTAACTTCCTTATAATGGTATACAACTATCAAAAAATCTATCACAGGTTTTCTTTAGACAATTAATTTGTAAATTATTCTATTTTATCACTTTTTTTTCTTTACGTTAGCAACTCTCAAATAAGAAAATTGGACATTGTCTATGAAATTGTTAGATGAGGCTGTGAAGTATGGTTTACATTGTCAATACTCCCTTATGTGATTTGAAATATTGTTGCACTAAAGAGGACAGGTGGAAAATAAATACACACTGCTGATATAACTTATTCTTGGGGGTGTCAGCTATATGCTAAGATGTAGCACCTAAAGGATTCTACAAGCTGATGTCCACATGGGCACATGGGCCCTAATGTGCCTAAACTTCTCTTATAATTATTACAGAGTCTAATTAAATGAGTCTGAAGACTATGCTCATCTTAAGCAAAGCTCTACCACATGTTTAGAAAATGCCCTCCTGGGTTTTTTATAAGTTGTTATGCTTTATATTTCTCAAGGGGAATACAAAAAACAAACAAACAAAAAAAACCACCTCACCACTCTTCCCTCAGTCAAAGGACACAGAAGCTGTCTCCCACTAGAGTGACTTAACTGGGGAAACCTCACTTGTCTGAAAGTTCTGTATTATTCTGGGGAAGTCCCCTGATTTGGGAAAGTCCTCTGTCTGCAAGCTGGAAGGATAAAAATCTAGAAAGTTACAGTTAATACTGATTACTGCAGAACTTCCATTCTCCTGGCTTTGACAGGGATTCAAGATTCATCAGAAGCAAGTGGTATAGGCTGTTAAGTTGTGGTCAGCTGGCAGGGAACCTGAAAGTTCTCCAGTGCTGTGGCCAAGGCAGTCCAAGGCAGTACTGTCCCAGTCAGTGAATCTCACAGACCTGTGTGTCCTAACAGCCTGGTCCATTCCACTGAAATTCTTTTTGTGTATTGATGAGAGCTCATCAAATTCAACATACTCCTTCAAAGCATTTAGTGTAAGAAAAATATATTAAGAATTTCTTAGGTTAGAGGTTGCAACTGTTCCCTCTTAGCATCTTCCAGTACAGCATGCTAGTTCCATGTCACAGGATGAGGAGTGGCAGTACTAAAGCTGAGTTTGACCTTGTGGTGTATGTGAGAAAAGCACCCAGTCTGATCATTTGGAAGATTATCTGATAAGGAAAAAAAAAAAAAAAAAAGACNAAAAAAAAAAAAAGACTACAGCTGGAAAATTCCTGTCAAATTATTAAATGGACAGCATGCAGCACACAGGACAGTTTTAAGAGTTGAGGACTTGCACAACACCTCAGGCAATAATGTAACAACGAGTTATAGGAAGGTGGATCGTTATAGTGGTGGATTTACAGTGGGTGCATGAAGAACTGCATAAGTACTCCTTCCTCCCCATTCAGATCCCATTAGTGTGACCTGCCCTAGTTGGGGAAATGATCCCATTGTGACTACAGTCTGCTCCTCACCCTGTCCCCATCACAGCTGCATCCAGTCACTGGCTCACCATGGGGCTGACGACAGGTTGTTCACTGATAACGACCCACACTTCATAACTCTTTTTTTTTTTTTTCAGTCGTCCTTGTCCTTGATAGATCATCAGTTCCAGCAAACCTGTGCAAAGCAGTGACAGAACTGCATTATTAACAAAAGCACAGTCAACTCCAAACACCCAGGCACAGTCAAGGCACCTGTATTTTCTAATGTTAGAATATAATAATAACAACAGAGAAATTCACACTAAAGGTTGATACAATCTTTTTCTATCTTTGATTTAGAATAAAATCAAAAGCTGTTACAATAATCAGGGTCTGTTGGTCTTGGTCAAGTGAGAGAGTTAACTTCATCCTTTTCATGTATTTCAAGCTAGAAAACAAACTCTCACCTAGGCATTGTATCTATCTGTTGAACTTTTATTATAGCCAGAACACTGGTGTTAATTAGATGCTGTGTAGGATTTTAATCCCTATCATTTGCCAGGATTCACACAGGAAGACAGCACCTTATACAATACATCACATCAGAGAAATCTATTTAATCATTTACTTTATTATTCAGGGAGTATAAAACTTCTTCACACGGTATTATGATGCTGTGTATTTACAGTCCCTAGACAGAACAGAGTAAAACAATAAAGCATTAGCAACCTCAAGTTTTCAAAAACCCTGAGACTAGTTTAAGAACAAAAAGATATTTTAAAGGACACCATTTAGGGCTTTTTTCCCTTACTGTGATTTTTTTCTGAACTTTTTTGTTTACATTTGGGTGAATTTCAAGATATCCTTTGTCTCTGCATGGCCTCGGACTCCATTTTAAAGAATATATTTCTGTTATTTCTTGATTCCAAGAGATGAGAATTTTGAGGGAAAAAACCAACAAAGCAAATCCCAAAGCAAAAATCCAAACTAAACCCAAAACACATCAAACAAAACAAAACAAAAGAGAAAGGAGTATAACAGAATCCTAATGTAGTCAGGAATTCTTCCTACGTTTTATTAATTGCAAGTGACAGGCCCCACTCAAAATAACAGCTTAAACTAGGGTAATTAATGAATTCTTATACAGAGAAGAAATTAAATATTTCGGTGAAAGTGCAGAGAAGTCACAAGTAGGGAAGAAAACCCTTTACTACAACCATCTGAGTCCTCCCAGGTTTGTCTCTGCTTCCCTGCTTGGTTCAGGCCACTCAGAAACTGTCATCTGGATCGTACCCATTCTGCACACTCCTTTTTTGTCCTTGAGCTTTGCTTTGTACATCACCTCAAACAGCTACCTGTGCATTTCTCCCATTCTCTTCCCAGTATTCCCTCCTGAGAATGCCAAATCATCTCTAAGAATCCCTGTATTTTTCATTCCCACCCAGGATGAATTTCAGATGCAGTTTGTCCAAGGTCCCTCAGCTGCTGATACAGTGCAACAATCCCCTTCCTTCAGGACTCTCCCCTGACCAAGTCACTCTCCTGTAACCCAGGAAAAATCAAAGCAGACACCAACCTGTGTTTTGTAAGACTGATTTTACTCTAAAATCAAACTGGCAATATATACTCTGAATATGTCCTTTGTAACCTGCTGTGCTAACCTCTGAGTTGGACCAATGCCTGTTTCCACAGTCTTGGTCCTGATTTCAAGAAGTAGATTGCTATGTTTTGTGTGTTTATGCAAATATATATATATCACTGCTTTGTGCTTTACGTTGCATATTTTCACATGCATCTCACTACGCATCTAGCACTATGATATCTGCTGAACTCACAAGTAGTACAGTTTAGGGCTCTGCATGCATAATGCAAATGATAGCATTGCATATATATGTATATATACACAAAACAAAAGAAAGTCATCATAGAGGTAGAAGGTAATTTTACACTCATGCTTCCTGTTGCAGTAATCAGACATATTTGCTAGTTTATTATGTAAGTTAAATATAAATATATTCTGCCAATATGTTGCTCTCAGAACCCCACAGTAAGTAGCATCTAACTTTCCATAAGAGACACAATATATGAACATTTCTCGTTTGCTTGATTAGATCTTACATGATGATTTTTAAAAGGTCAATAAATGGTACTAAATGTTTACCAGATGTGTTACCCACTGAATTATCAGTACTTGTAAGTTGCTGCAAGGCCTAATGATAATTATGGTTTTTGTATTCATCTCTCATAGCTCCCTTAATAAAGATTCTGAGAATAGTTTATGACATACCATACATGATCACACTATCAACTTATTTTCCATTTTAAGATGAAAATGACATATAAAATTTGATCCAAATTAATGCTTAAAGATATCTCTCATCCATCTCTAAAACACTATCATCCAAATACAAGTATAAATTAGATACAAATCTGCTTAGCAGCAGATGGGGCTGTTATATCCTGATATATTGTCTATGTAGCTAGTGGAGGGCCTTGGAAGTAAATCCCTTGTAGGAAATTCAAAGTGAAGACTATAATCCAAATATAAGCTAATAAACTTTGTAAGGAATAAGCCTTTGAAACTCAGGACAAGAAAACTCTCTCACTTCAGGAGAAATGTTTTTCTTTCTGTAGCTAAGCAATCACTTAGCTGATATTTGAATCTTAACTTATGTTTCCTGAAGTTGTTCTTTGATCCAATACTGCTTAGTCAAAATCCACTATTGTAAGTTTATATATGGGATAGAAAAGTGACCTCAGAATGTCACACCATGTGTTTCTCATGAGCTGTTAGCATGCTATTCCCTATGATTAGAAACTACAAGATTCCCCTGTGAAGAATGATCTGATGATATCAGACTTGCATTTATCCAGATGTGTAGCTACTTCATAAAGACAATACAGTACAGATTTTTTTTTCTCCAAATAAATGTAAAACCTCTATATCATCAGAATAATGGAATTTCATGTAAGCAAGAGGACAGTAGCTGAAGCAAACTGGTGTTCTGGGGCAAGTTCTGTTAATTATCTACAAATGACTATTAAATGGTAACTAGATAAATGATACTGCAAAGAACAATGCACCTTTGAAAGCCTGACTCTATGTAAAAATGAAAGCAGAGGCCTGCAAACCATGAAGCAAAAACTGCTGTGTACTTAAACCCAGTGTCAACAGGCTTGGTGGGTGTGCGTTCCACCCAGGGTGTGCTGCCCATGGGCACTGCATGCTGCCATCTGCAGCAGATGGGCAGGTAACATGGGACTGGGCAGAAGAGGAATCAAGATGTGGTGAGAAACAAACAGGAAAGGCTGGATTTGAGGGTGGCAGGAATCTCAGAATAAATCCCAGGACTTCAGGCATCAGGGCTTTAGGTAAATTGGCATCCACGAGAGGGATGAAGAGGAATGGAAGTTGGGTTACAGGTGTTCTTCCTAGTTACAGAGCTGAACTGTAGCCTCAAAGGAGGCTGCCTTTTCTCTGGAGGAAGAAAAGTGCAGTAATTATGTCTATTCCTATAAACTGTGGGGAATGAGATTATACGGGGGTGGAGTGGAAGGAGGAACAGAATGAAGAGATGGGTGAAAGCCTTAGGGTTCCCACACACACACACCAGCTAATCTCCCGAGACCACATGTCTTGGAAGAGGAAGAGCTCATGCTATGATGCCTGGGGCTCTTCCACTGCTGAGCTGCACACTCTTCCTGCTGTGACAATAACTCCTTTGGAGGAAATGCTAGAGGGAAGGAGGAAAGGATGAAACTTGGAGCTTTCTGGGATTATCATCAAATATTCACCCTGGACATACTCAGGATGCAAGTGTCCAGTGTTAGCCTGTAAATAAAAATGAAAAGCAATGACTACAATGTCAAGATGCCACAGGAAAAAAACCCTTTATTTGACTTTGTGACTCTGTGAATTTATTTGCAAGAGCTGTCCATTTCCTTTTTCTGCTCTGTCTTGATGCAGAACATTCTGTACAATAAGGACTTGGTGAATATAGTTGTTTCTGAGTTTCTTAGTTCTGAGCACCTCAGAAAAGTTCAGGAATGACTTTCAATCAAGCATTTTTAAAATGTTTTTAATTTATCTAAAAACTAAGCTAAAGAGTTTAATTAACAGGCTCAGAGTAATAGTTATACCATTTTTCCTCTGCTATCAGCTTTCACTTTTATTTACGATGGGAGTCCCCCTTGTATCTCCTTTCCCACAGGGCCCACTATCACTAATATTTCTGTGATCTGTGAATAAACCAAAATTTAAAGTTAGTACTTACAATCAATGCAAATTAATGATTTCTTAAAAAAAATATTTCAATCAGGAAAAGCAGCTTTGTAGTTGAAAATCCCATGCTGGCCTTAGAGTGGGAGTTTTTCCAGCCTCTGCTTAAATCCAAAAAAATACTGCAATCTTCTGGCACAGGCTCACTGTAATGCTTTAAAAACAATTTAGCAACTGTCATTGCTGTAATTACAGTAACTAATTACCATCCTTAGCAAACAAATAGCTTAACATAATACGCAAGCCGAATCAATTTTGAAGAAATGCAAATTCCGAAAGCGAAAAAGGGCATTTTGGCAAACCTGAAAGAGAAGCGGGAAAATAATACACTTTGTTTTATCTGCACATAATTCCCAGGGAATATCATATCATAAATATTTGCATTCAGTTCTTATCAGGACATTTGCATTTGCTTCTTATCAGTCTGCAGGCTGGACTCTGCCAGATAGAAAGTAGAGCTCCACACCATGCACATATTTCTAATGAATCACGTCTCAGGCCGAGAGAATATTTTGGCTGGAACTTTATCACTGAGATGAAGAGGTCATTTACTCTCAGAGTCAGTTCATCTTGGAATTGTCTTGAGATTTTGATGTGATTCAACCAACATTTTTTAAAATGAGAAACAACCAACTTTGCATTCTGTGTCTGTAGCAGTTATTAAGTCTGATTGTTTGAGAAGTGATTCCTCCCCCCAAAATCCAAATCATATATAAACAGGTTTGATTCGTGTTTGTGTCCCACACTCTATAACAAACAATGCTGTACATTTTGCAGTGTACAGAAAAAGAATAAAGCAGTAACAGACTAAAATGAAGCCTAAGAAGGAAACAAGCCACACTTAACAACCATTATCTTGAAATTTAATGCCAAATCCTTTTGTAGTACTTCAGAAATGCATTTGATTAGTGGCAGTTTTCTCAGTAATGAGAGGAAATGTTTATGATGGGAAAACAGTGTCTCTAATGAGCCATCAGATTTCCTTAGCAGTTACCACAGAAAAAAATTCACCTTTTTATTATAAAAAGTGCATTTCAACTTTAAGAAAAACAAGTGGAAAATGTCATAAATATTTTCCTGTTGCTACCACACATGCACAAAAGGTATATACACCAAAAACAGTGAATCAACTCAATTCTGCTTTCAGCATTCTGTATGTATGCAGGATTTTGTTTGTTTTTATGTAGAATGTAAGTGTGAGCCCATAAACACATTCTGTGATGGCAAAATAATAAAGACTTCCTATTCCTAAGTATAAAACTGATAGCTATTACATGCCATCTGGAAAAATCTAGATTTTCTACCTTTATTCTGTAGTATATTTCCAAATATTTTAATGGAACTGAGCAATTATTTTCTGTGACTTTCAGTGCCAGAATACCCCGTTTTTTGGTTTGTTTGTACATTTATGTGTATTTTATATTCCTGTAGTCTAATTTAGAATTTAAAACAACTTTTCTTTTATTTTTCAACTGTTTACTTCAAAGCCATGCAAATCACTTTTGAGTTCCTGAACTAGTGCAACAGCCAGATCCTTACCAGCTGCAAGTTGGTATTGTTCAGTGCACAGTTGCTACTTACACCAGCTGACTATTTGGCACTATTTATTTTCACATAACTTCTGAGAAGTTGAATCTTGACTAGTGATCAATCTACTATATGGTGTGTTTTTCCTGTTATGTGTTGTAACATAGCAAACAAATTTGTCTCCCGGTCGTTTGAAGCATTACAAAACCATTTTAAAATGCATCTACTTTTTTCCATGTAACGATTACTTAAAGTTAGTTTCACCTGATGCCCAAGTATTCCACTTTGATTTATTTGCTGAAACACACTGTGCAGTTTCTAGTTCATTATAATTCAAATGACTGATACAGCTCATTTGGACCAAGGAAAACATTGCATCAGCAGTGTCAGAATTATCTGAAAACAGCCCCTGAAGCCTTACTGCTGCTGCCAAAGTTGGGATAGTTTTGATAATATACTGTGATATAGAGGGAATGCTGTTTTGCCCTTTCCTGGTGCAATATTTGGATTTGCAATGCTGCAAGGACTTAACTGCCATGCAGCTGTAAGGATGAAGTATGAATATGTGAATGAAGAAACCCCCACAAGATTTTCTTTCTCTAATTTTACCTCTATGAAATTAAATGTTATTTCACTGAAAATTCGAATTTTGATTTTTGTATAAAAGTAGAGCAGTTAAGCTTTTGTTTCCATGTTCCTGAACATATACCACTGCAGTCAGTGATAATTTAGTCATTTTAGCTAATTGAGAACATTTTCATCCTCATCCCCATCCATTCTTCTTTTGTCTCATATTAAATTACGTTTGTACTAAACTAGGGCTAAGAGTGCAGTGAAAAAGCTCTTTTGAACATGCAGTTGGATTCTCTGGTAACTCCTCTGGTCTAGAAATCATCTCTAGGGTTCATGTTTTATCATTTGTTTTGAGCTCTTTCTTTGAGGTGGGAAGGGCTTATAGTTAAGAGCCCATTATCAGAGTGAAGGATGCAGGAAATCCAAAATATTTATGTTTGTTCATGGCACGCAGACAAGAAACAGCGCACAAGAAAAGGGTTTTCTGATTAAGTGATTGAAAACACTCTGGTGTATGTTAATGGCTTCTTCTGTCCAACAGATAACATCATCTTTAGCCTTATCACTGTTCTTGAACTTATTTTAAACATTCTCCTGTGCTCTTCCAATTATATACTGGGCTCTTTAGGCATCACATCTCTTCGCTGCAAATCATCTCATTTGTTTGCTTTCTAATTTTTTGCCTGCAGGTTGGGTGTAAAAAGGAGCATTTAAAAAATACTTGAAGTGAAAAAATACTTTCCCTGGTAAAATTAATTTACATGGAATTAAACCATACACTTACAGAAAAAGAAAAATTGGTTTTTAAAAGAATAACACTTGAATTTTAATACCTTGATATAATTCTGGCTGCATGAGCACTCTGAAAAGATAAAGATGAAGGAAGATCTGATCATTATTTAAATGTATGCAGAAGACTCCCAATGAGATAAAATTGGGTATGATCATGGTAGATCACAATTTTTAAAACATTGAATTTATCCTTGTCTTTTGAGCTGTAAGAATCTGTCCAGGATAAGACACTACAAAGGCTTTTGTACCAATCATAGTACCACTAATAGTTACTTGTAAGGCACCTTTCATTGTGTAGGATCCCAAAGAGGTTAGCAACTATGTCTGCTGCTTCTTCATTAAAGAACTATGCTTTTAATAAAAGAGCTATGTCTACAGGTACATTTTTATTTAGATATTCTGCACTGTCTGTATCAGTATGCAGGGAAGAAGGCTAATCCAGAAATTAGTATGTAACTGTAGGCCTGGATTTGACCTACTCTGTTGCTGAGGGTGTAGCAGATGAACAAAATAAAACATGGCTTCTCTGGTGAGAGGGATAGGAGGGAGAGAGAGAAAAAGAGAGGACAAGAAGGGAGGGGAGAGCAGAAAAGTGAGAGGACTGCCTTCCAAGACCTTATTCAAGATTTATTTGTATATTTTGTATATTTTGTATATTTTCCTCACTATTAAGTATAGAAGTGTCTAAAAATTCAACCCCACCTTTACTAAGTCAATCACTCTACTCCCATAGACAGTTGGATAAGTGTTTAAAATGAGCTGCATGTCAAAAGAAAACTGATTTTTTTGTTGCTGTTTGAGGGGATAATCATTTGTAAAATATCATAATTGTGATATTTTGCAAAAGGTAGGTTACATCAGTGGAGGTTACAGTGTTTTAAAAGAAAAGGTGAGATGAGCTATTGGAAAGGAGGAGAGTCAGGCTGTGTACCCTGGGAGGACAAAGGTGCACCAGAGGATCTCTGAGTGGGGGAATGATCTCCCTCTGTGGTGATATGAAGCACCCACCCTTTGTCAGCACCTCGACAGAACCAGTGAATAGGTAGATGTAGATCCTATTTACTGACATTTATTGACTGCAAACAAGCAGAAGTTCCTAGAAGGGACTTACTCTCTGTTCGTGAAGATAAAAAAAATAATCTGGGTCTATATTTCACATCCCTGGATCTCTGCTCTGTGAGATGAGAATACTTCATTCAGATGTTTATCCTTTGGAGGGCAGGGGTAGGGAAATGCTGATAGAATATTAAAGTAGAGCTATATTAGCATTTCTTTTAATATAGAAATTAGTTGACATTTTTAAAGGAAGAAAATAATTGAACACATTTTTGGTAAATATTACCATTGTTTATTGAATTCTTTATTCAAGCATGTATAGTATTCAACTACTCAGAATTACTCTAACACCTCATAAAATTACTTGTTGAACACATTATTTGATGAAAAATTGTAAATTTCTAAGGTAATGTATTCCTTAAGCGTTATTCATCCAGCTATAATACAGATAAGAGATTTTTTACTAAAACACCAGGCACTTTAGGATCCTTTTGAATTGAAGGACCTACATAAATATTGAGTTCTACGGATAGAAGGGTTTACACCAGTCTAGCTATATTGAAATTACAGCAGCTATACCCCTTTCTACTGATATAAATCCAACTCAGGTTACAAGTATTGCACAGATATGTTGACTTTTATACTAATGAACATATCACACACTTACCCATTTATCTATCCTTATGTTTCTGTCTAACTTTCTATAGCATACACATGTGAAACTCTTCCTGCATCACTGAAATGCTGGCATCCATTGAGGTGAAAGGCAATTTCTGTTTAACGGGAGACAGAAACACAAAACAAATATTTAGGACAGGAAGTGAAGGAGAACTAATCTAGCTGAAATTCCAAGGGGTTCCAAGCAGACAGAATAATATTTGCAGATGTGATTAAATTACTGGTTGTGAATGTTTTTTCCCCATTTAGTCCTGAATTTATGACTATTTTTCTGAATCTTCTTGTTGCATCATAAACTGTATCATCGATTAAGGCTAATATTAATGTGGATATATTTTATTCACCAGTTTTTGATTTTGAATTTCTCATAAAGATATTAAAATTAGTATATTTTTAAGCACTGATGGGGGCTTATCATAATTAATATTTGTTCTCCAAAGGGCATAGCTGATCATCTAAACCTTATGCTATTGCTCTGTATTTCTGATGGATGGTTACTCTTTAAGACCCCATGCCTCCTTTATTGAATGGAATACCAAAGGATGAAAAATGAATGCCAAAACACTGTATTCATATAAATATTAATGCTGAAAATACTCAAAGTCATTGAAATCATGACATTACAAGTGAAATGGAAATTTTCAGCATGTCTGAAACAGATACAGTGGCAGAAATAGAGTTGAACAGTGTTAACAGCTTGCTTTTTACTTTTTTTAAGATTATGCAGGTGAGCACTGGCACCATAATGGAAGAGTCCCTCAGAGCCAGTTTATTTCTGGATCTCCTTGTTTGCATGGACATGAGACCACCCTGGAAATCACAACTTACAGGCTTTAAGTCCATTTGGGCTTTATTCCTATTGCTCAGGTAACTAAGAAAATGTTCACCTCAAATTCCCTTCCTTTTATTGAAACTCTGGTGCTGGGAGAAGCTGACAGGGATGGACGGAGGTCTTGGGTCTACAGCACCTTGGTGGGGTGAGATTGCTCCTCCTGGATACATGCAAGCCATCCCACACACCACCCTGGCAAATGCTGCTCATTTCCCAGGATGACAAGGTTGAAGGGGCTGGAAGCAGTGCAGTGGCTGAGGCACAGGCAAGCAGCCTATTCCCCAGGAACAGATTATGTGGCTGAGGCCTCTGTCCTCCCTGGACCAGTTTCCACTGGCTCCTTCCACCATTGCAATCCCGCCACACACTTCACTGTGTACAACCATGGAAAAAAGAGTAAAATAGCTTGCTGGTAGAGAAAAATCATTGTGAAGAGTGGTGATGATCACTGGAAAAGTTTCTGGACCTGACAGGTTTTCAAACTTATGTTTAAACACCAATTGTATACCCTGATTCATGTCCTAACCTTCACTATTAATTGTTCCTTTTGAAGCAGTATAAAACAAAGAGACGAAAAATAGAGTCTCTTAATAGAGTCTCTTTGCAGTTGGAAAACACACCGATTGAAACATCATTGTGGGTAACTCCGCTCTGCAGACTCTAATTGATATTGTCTGAATAGAAGTGCCTGTCAGAGAATCCTTTTAAACTGCTGACTTGTTTCTGTATCCAGTATACTTAAAATTGGCATGATGTTAGCTTCCCTCTTAGAAATCCTCATATTTTGATTTATGAATGTTTTCAAATTTTTAAGATTCCCAAAAATGTTATTTCACCTGTAAGTAGAGAGATAGCTTATTTGGCTAACTGCCTTGAATGACTGTGTGCCAGGTAATGAATAATGCCATGTTCAATATTCTAAATTTGTGTTCCAAATTCTGAATTCCAAATGAGCTGCATGGAAGTATACTGATAAGTGGCTGATTTTTACTGCAAGGATTGTCTTATTTTAAACTTTAAATTTAGTTGCCTTACTTTACTCAAAGGATTTTTGAGTGGAATGGGATTTAAAGTGATAGTCCATAATATTCCTACATCTTTCTAAGTCTTGGATTATGCCAAAACAAATAAAGGGATCAATCAGTGCAATCTTTTCCTGCAAAGTAAAAGCGCAAGACACACCCGTGGGTGTATCTATCAAGAGTTAAATCAAGAATGAATTTCCCCAAAGTATTAAAGTACCAAATCTGTTTAGATAATCTCCTGAGGCCAATCAACATTATATTTTAAGTTCAGCACTCCATTTAGTTACATTATATAAAGAATTGAGTAAAAAACTCAAGTGTGGAACTCAGAGAACGCATTTACCAGAGGTGGGTTCTGAGATACTGTACTATTTTCCATTCTGGAATATAAGGAAGCATTGTGTTTGTTTTTCATTTACATAACCTCATGATAACTGCTGACTATTTAACAAGCATGTTTGAAAATTGAGGTTAATAAAATCAACATTGACAAAGAGACAAAGGAATTAAGTCTTTTATTAGAAATTTAAAATTAATATGAACTAAATTTTACTTGAATATATAACTGAGGTCATCACTACGTAAAGAAATGTGAAATGAAGATAGTTCACATATTTTGCTGCTGAACATGCTATGGAGATTGTATATTATTTTAAATTCTCTTTAATTAACACTTTCTAGCACAGCTAGTGTCACATGTACAGATGTGGAAAACTACCAAAATGGTGCAGCAGATAAGCAAAATAACATCAAAAGTCCATTACAATTATCACAAAATATTTTGCTCAGTATAATAACATGGAACTGATAATCATTGTTTAGCTGCAACTGTGTAGCTGCTTTAAGACTAATAAAACCTAGTTTCAATATCAAGAAAGTCATAGCAGCAGAATTGCTGTTAGTCAGTCAAATATATACAGAGGTGTAGCTGTGGAAATGATTGACTACTTTAACTACCACTGCATATTGCAATTGCTCTTGATTTCACTTGTACAAATCTTTCCAGGTATCCAGGTTTATTAGCAAATTCTGATTTACAGAGAGATACCTTTGTTCCTCCTGATGTTGTTTTAGTCCATTTTATCAGGATATTCTCCATCAGAGTGATCTCTGGAGAAGTATATTTTCTGACTTTTAATGTATGAAAAATGCCTAGCATGTGGAACAATACATGTTCAATGTATGTTATTGTCTAAACCCCATGTGAATTCAGTTACATCTCCATAATTTACATGAGGAAAGTTTCTATGTCAGGACAATAGAGTATGATTTTCTCAGTGATAAATAGCAACAAAAAGTGCAAGTCAAAAGTGAAGGAGCAAAATCACAGACCAGACTTAGTTCACCAGAAAAATAAAAAAAGCTATTATTAAAATCTTTAAAAAGTCAATTTGCTGCAGATTTTAGGGCCGTATGCATGGAGGTATTCATCACAGTAATGTCACTGCAAAACGTAGGAAGCAGAAGGATTCCTAGAAGTCATTTGATCACCAATCATCTTGACTCAAGACCAAAGTCAGACTAATTAGTAAAATTAGTGCCAGAAGACCACAGTCTTCAGTAAGAGATGTAATCCCTTTTCATAATGCAGAATGAAACTGGATCCCATGAAGACAATGGATTTTTTTGTCATAAATTAGTATTCACTGCAAACAAATTAATTGAAATATGACTTAGTGTTGTTGTTCTGTTCTGAAAAGGTATGTATTGTGGGAAAAAAAGGTTAGAATTTGGTCATGAACATTTTTTTCTCAAAGTTTTTTTCAACTCACATATGCAAGACAGTAATAATTACATTTTATTTCTTATCAGCCATGTTATTTTTTTCCTAAAAAGTGATAGACTTGTAGAAGTTTTCTTCTACAGAGTCCATCCTATGTAGGTTAAAGCTTTTTCATATAAGTAAGAAGTTCTTCAGGTGATTCTATCATGTAAAAAAAAAGAAGTATTTAAGTTGTATATAAAAAAAAAAAAAAAAAAAAAAAAAAAAAAAAAAAAATTCCAAGGTGATGTTTTTGAAACTTATAATCTTTTCACTTCCCCAGTGAAAAGCATGTTACTCTCTAATGGCAGTAAATATTAAAAACTTTGGCGTTCTTTTCTTATCTATTTTCTTATCTCTATTTCCTTATCTGTTTTTCCTTGCTTTTAATTGCTCTTATGTTATTCATCAAGATAAAGGAGAGTCCCAAAACTGTCTATTTTCCAAAAGTTTCTTTGTATAATCAATCTCTGCAGGAGAATTTCCTTTTTTAGTTCTTAACATTTAAGAGGAGCTCGTGCCAAGATGGGCTCTCTGCATTATCTGAATCCTGTTGAATATGTTTGAAGTTCAGCCCTATGTTAACGATGTCCACAGAAGTCTTGGCATCATCTTCAAAGATGTGTAGGGCCATATTTTAAAGGTATTTAGGCACCTAAGCATGTTTTTATCTCTAGTTTTAGGTGCCTAAACATGAATTTATCTGCTGCATTAGCTGATTCAAAAAATGTGTTTATGTGCAGTTTTAAAAATCTGGCCATAAATTTTCAGGTAACTCTAGAAATATTCAACCAAAACCAGAAAAGGTTCCAGGGGGGAATATATCACTGTATGATGTGGGGAATTAGGTGGCTGCTTCTTCAGTGTGAATTGGGAGCTAGCTTGCAAATTCAGTGATAATTCATGTGAACATTAGAATGTTTGTACTGGACATGATGAAACATCCATCTAGACTGTTGTCCCATGTCCAATAGTTGCCAGTAGCAGACTAAAAAAAATCCTAAATCCAGCAAATAAACCCAGGGCAAGAAGAGAACAAGAGAACAGTATTTTTCCTGGAATATCATGTTACTCTCATCATGGATTAGGGATTTCCGGAGACAGAGGCTGCCCATGTAACAGATCCTTAATATGCTGTCAGCACTTAGTGGTTGCAGTACAGCACTGGCCTGAGGTTAGCAAAAAAATAGCCAGACCATCTCCAGAATCTCCTTTTGAAGAGTAACAGCTATCTGTTATTCTATTACTGCTATTTCATTTACTTCTATGATTATTTTCCCAATGTACCTTAAGCTTCATTGAAACTCAATTGCATCAGCACAAAGATGCATGAGTACCTTCTTGCAGTCTTTGTCCACTGGCAGTGTAACCCCATTCTTTGTTTCCCTCCTTCTTACTCAGAGATTAACTCATGTCTGTTGCTGCTGGCTTTTCTGGTACAGAAATGAGACTTACTGACCCATGGTGTCAAGAGTGTCTCCTGGAGCTCTTTTTAGAAACTGCAGTCACATTTGCCTGTTCTCAGGCTGCAGTGCTGAGAAGGACCTGGAGCACAGCAGTGAGTATCAGACCAGTGTCCAGCAACATATTGAGATCTTTCCAAGCTTTTAGTGAATGCTTCTAGAGGTTTTGTCTTGTTAATTGCAACCATAGGCTCTAAAACCTCTTTAATTTTTGCTCTTGTTTGAGACAGTCCTTCTAGCTTGTCCTTTTCATTGTAAGAGGCAAGTGTTGGACTCCCTTTATGCTCCCCAAGAGTGAAAATTAATGCAAGGAATTCTCTGAGGTTTTCTAACTGAAAAAGTTTTATTTTCATCAAGCTTCCCTCTTGCACCTTTACCATCTATCAGCTCTACAGTTTCTCTGGCAGCCTTCTGTTGGGTTTTTTTTATGGTCTAAAGATGGTTTTATTGTTAGCTTTTTATGCTGTTAGAAAGTTGTTCCTGAAATTCTTTTTTGGCCTGCCAATGTTTTTTTATTTATGGTTTGAATTTATTTACTGGTGTTTAGACTAGAAAGAATTTGCAGACAAGCTAAATGCCAAGGTTATCCATGAAAGTAGAAGAACTTGATCAACTTAGGAGTTCACTTTTCTTATCTTGACAGTGGCCAACCCCAAATATTTCTGGAAAGAGGAGAGGGGAAATGAAAAAAAGGAACAGGATGTTTTCAAGTTACCTACTCTAGGACATTACAGTGGTTGAATTTTTCCCCAAATCCCAATATTTTATATCAGTAATATTTTTTTAATCTAATCTTTCCATGAATTTGACTCCTTGCTTTCACAATATCTAGCAGGAGTGACTTCTGCAATGCTTATTGTGGGGAAAAAACATTTTTACTATGAAACATAACAAATTTCACTATTTTTTCTTTCTTTTGTACTATGACAAAATAGATCAGTCAATTCCTATTATACATATAAAATTTTCTATTTTGGACTGTTTTGGGGGAAAGAGCTTTTATTTTCAGAAGAAAAAGAGAAGAAATTAGATACAGTCATTATATATTTGATTTACTTGGGAGAGACTTTGACAAATTTGTGGGCAGAAGATTTTTGAAATGAAAAGGTCTTGATTCTAGTGAAAGGAAGAAGAATAGGAAAGTAGTAATAAAAAACTTTGAAAAGGAAAGTGTTGGTAAGCCATGGTCAGGTAAATTCCTTGGGAAAGATTTCTGTGAAGAAAAATGAAGTTCAGAAGAACTGACCATTCATAAGAGTGACAAGATTAAAGTCACAGCAATAAATAGTTGTGAAACATAAGCAGTGCATAAGCAATACTGAAATCTTTAATGCAGTCAAAGATGGGAAGGGAAGGGAAGGGAAGGGAAGGGAAGGGAAGGGAAGGGAAGGGAAGGAGGAGGGGCAGAGGCTTTGCCCCTGTGCTGGGGAGTGGGAAGGTGCTGGAGTGAGGTGGTTAATAGACCGCACTCGGCTGCCTCACCAGGAATGGCAGTGACACCTGACTGGGAACTTGGGGAAAGAGTTGGCGGCTTATTAAAGCGGCCGGACCCCGGCTGAACCCCACGACTACACGCTAGGATTGCTGTGTGCCCCTTGATAACTCACAGCTGCTGATAAAGTCCACTGGTAATGGCTTTTTGCTAATGAGAAAAGTGCTGCTGATTATGACAAATAGCCTTGGACCAACAGGCTAAGCTGCTACANGAGGGGAGGGGAGGGGAGGGGAGGGATAAAGACCAGATAATACATTGACAAATGAGATATATTTTCACCAGTCAAAACAATCCAGTAAATTATTATGTTCAGAAACTCCTATAATGTGGAGGAGATTCACAAGACCAAAGAATGAGAAAAAAAGCGTACTTGACTCATGAAAATGGGAAAAAAACACCCTACAAAAATTACATAGGACACTGTACACATTTTTCCAAAACCTTAGATCTAATTATTAGCCAATAATATGAAACTCATAGAAGATAAATATGGTTTTGTCCAGACAAAATTATCTCAACCCTATCTATTTTCTTTCTTTGTCAAAGTGACTGGAAAAAACTGGAAAAAATAATGATGATTTATCTTGCTATTTAGAAAGATTTTTATGCTGTCATATTACATTCCCAAGAAAATCATATATAAACTAGATGAAATAATTACATTTTAGATGAGCGACTGGTTGGAAAACAATACTGAAAGAAAATGCATCAATAGCACTCTCTAAAACTGCAAATTGAACCATGCACAATATTACTTGTGACCTGGATTAAGGACAGGAAAGCATAATTGGTGAATGTCAAAGCTGGGAGGGAGAATTACACACACTTTTAAGAATAAAGAAAAATAAAACGTTGAAATTTGCAATTAATGAGATTAAACCTCAGGGAGAAAAAGTATAAAATGAAATGTGCAGAAAGGAGAAGTCAAACACAAAAACATGAAGTGGACAGTAACTAGAAAGAATTATGTACTCAGAAAATATCTTCAGCACCACAGATTGAATGTGAGGCAGAAATGTGATATTGTTTTAAAAAGAAAATCTTAGTCAAAGATGCAGGAGAAGGATGTGATATTTGAGAGGTAATTATTCTGGTCTATCTACTACTGGTGGAATATTTTATCCAGATTTGGGCACCATGCTTTAAGAAAAACTGAGTTTGGAGAGAGTCCAGGACAGAGTGACAAGAGTTATTGGAGTTTTAGAAAGAATGGTCTATGAAGAAAGGTTTAAAGAATTTGCTTTGTTTAGTCTAGGAGAAAACAGACTGGGAGACAGACATGGTAGCATAGCAGCCTTTCAATATGTAAAAGTTTGTTACAAAAGCACTGAAATTACTTGTTGACTATAGGTAAGTTAAGTAATAATTGGAACACTTTTGTAAAAATTTCAGTTATATATTAGATATGACTTTGTAAGTGAGATAATTAAGCAATGGAGCACCCAAATGATGAAACATATGCAATCTCAGTTGAGTTTTTTCATATCAAGTAAACCAAACACTTATGTACTGCATATTAGATCCTTTGTCAGAGCAGGGGGAATATTAGATGGACTCCTCACAATCCTATTTTTCCATTATGCATATTTCCTTAGTCAGAATATTTTTTATTTGTACCGAGAAGCATGAGTGAAACGTGAATAAACTAACAAAACCCACTATCCCTTACTACACACTTTTTATGACTTGAAGCAAATTTTTTTTGCTTATTCAAACAGCCAAACACATTTTTTTAAATCATTTTAAGTTAGTTCTCTCATGATTCTAACAGTAGTAATCACTTGTCAGTAAATATCTTCTCTACCTACCATTTTTAAGATAGAACCACAGCTGATGATAGTGTTCCAGTTGAGAATGTGCCACTTGTTTATGACTTGATATAATTTATCAAGGTAATTGTCTATCCTAGTCTTTATTACATTTTATATATTATTTCTGTCTTTAGCCATTGTTGACAATAACCTGACTGTTTTCTGGATGCCCATTCACACAGACTTGCATGGCACTCCTTCTTATCTTTGTGTGTGCTGGTTATTCTGAATGATCTTATGTCACCGAACATTTTGTTGTATTGTTTTTCACCCTTTCTGCCCATCATTTTTATATATTAAGAAATAGTCCAAGTATACATTCTTTTTGTTTTCTTATCATAATCTATTGCTAGGATAAAACTATCCCATTAATATCCTCTACTTTTTTATGTTCATCACAACAAATGCCTATAAAGTCACTTCATAGCCTTTATTTTGCCTTCTCACCCTATATTGAGGGATGCACAGTAAAAGTAATGCCACACCTGATTGTTTGAATATCTTTCATTTAGTAGAAAAGAGCAGCATCTTAGGAATACTATTTAGATGTTTATTTTAGATTACATGAACAAGTTGCCAGTTGCGCTCCACTAAATCTAAAGACAGTCTGACTGGCTCAGATGGGGAGTTTAAGTATGTTGGCCAGGTAAATTATCCTAAAAGTGTATGGAGATATTTGAACAATTATGCTTTTTTCATTGTGGCTGAGAAGTATATTTTGGAAAGCAATAGCTGCTAAGACTTCAGAGGCTGAAATTAGTCACATCTTCACACATTGTTTGGCATCAGAATACCAAATAAATATTGGAAACTTGTTTGTAGTGGAATCCACTTGAGGATTGCAATAGCCTCCTTATGTCTGTAACAGAGCACAGGCTTTCTCAGTACATGACACACAAGTGGGGCATGAAGCATCAAAACACAGTGACACCAACAATAGAGTGACCATCTGTCCTGTGTAAGCTCTGAGGTGGTGTCCTGCATGAAGACACAGCTCCACAGATGAGCTGAAACTACAACTTTCTGCAAAGTAGTGTTTGAATACCAGGACATTCCTAGCTGAAGCACTATGTTAAATAAGGCCTGATGATCATTTATTGAGTCCATAAAGATTATTCTCAATCAACAGAGACTGGATGCTCCACACAGAAGGAAACCTTCTGAGTTAAAAGCTGAACTGGCCTATACTGAGCATTCTCTGAAAACACTGAATTCTCTACAAACTGAGCAGGAAAACTAACAGCAAAACTTGGGAAATTAGACAATGTAGGTGAGTTTTCATGGTATAAAAATATAGAATATCCCAGGTTTGAATGTACCTCAAAAATCATCTGGTCCAGACTTTTGCAGGAGAAGGAGCTTAGAAGAAATGACATTTCCTTTATAAATGAGTCAGGATGTCTATCTTGGACATATGACTGGGCAGATTTGCTGTTACATGGCAAAAGCCGGGATGAAGCATGTGTTGTTAGCCGAGCTAGGTAAAGATCTGCAAAAATCCTCTTGACTTCCTTAACTTCTTTATGTATGACTGCATGAGGAGGTTAAGAAGAGATATGTATAATATCATTAGAATAAGTCCTTTAGCTCTGTCATGACCACCCTTGTCTATGGATTCCTTTGCCACCTCCAACACTGTCAAGAATCTCACAAGTGAAAACAAAGACACTTCTGCTTCTGGGCTTGCTCATTCCCTGAAAGTCACTAATGAAAGTGACAAAAATGCAGCTATGATTCAACCATGGTATAGGTGGTTTCTAGGCAACTTCTTATAGAGCAGTAAAGCTTTGTCCATGCCATTCACTTGAAAGGAGTCAGCTACTTGAGATAGCTACAGGCAGAGATGTCAGGTTTTGGAATATAAAACCCATGAAAGCCTACAAACTAAGACCACTGGTTGGGATGAGTGGATCTGGTTAACCTAGATTTTTGCAGTCAGCAAGCTGATAGGGATTATTGCATTGTTTTATGTTTAAAACTAAACCCCCAGGATTTTCTCTTCATAGTTATCACTGGCTGCAGAATCATCTCCTTGATGTTGAATCAAAAAACTATAAAAAATGAAAACAGCTACCATATGTTCATCACTGTGATCTTTTAAAATGTGCATCAGGTATGAGATGATAAAAAACACTCTTTTCTGAATCTTCAGGGAGCCTGAAATTTTATCTGTAACAGAGGTGTAACCAAACTGCTTCATTCAGTTTGATTGTCCATTGTGAAACTTAAAGATAATAGGAGTGCAACAATTGTTAACTATTTAAGTGCTGATTAGGTGGAAGGATATTTCTGTGACTGTTCCACAAGTGCAGCCCTCCACTGTATTTTATCTGTGTTCTTACTGGTTTCTTAGAGGTCTCAGAATTCTATCATCTGTCCCTATCTCAGCCCAAGGCAACTTCTAAAGTACAGTTCTGTGCACAACTCCTAAAAACTATAGCACACTGAAGATGTCTGGTTAGAGACAGATAAATGAGATGTCCCAACACCAAATGAAGAAAACAGCTGGAAATTAAAAATTTCATTTGCATTTCCCAAAGTTACTGTCTGTTTCCCTTAATTGGCCAACTGCTGACCATTGACCATCATAACCACTGAACAGTAACTCAGTCTAAAGCAAATAGGATCACTGAAACCAGGGAGAAAAAGTATGGATCTGCCATGAGTAGAATTGTCACTGCCTGGTCCAGACAATCTGCCATTGTACATCTCAGCAGTTCAATGTTCCCAACTGCAAGCCCCATCCTGGGCCAGGTTTTATCTAAGGTAGATGTTGCCATACCAAGGACATGGTTTTAATATAAATCAAGAACAGTGCAAAGATATCCAAGGTAGCCTGGCTACCAGAAGCAGTAGAGATATTTGTGCACAGGCTCATGGTATGATAGGCAGTAGTTATCCTTCCTGGTTAAAGCTAGCTCAGTTATCTCTCTAATGCACTTCTGTCTGCAGTGTGACATATCCTTGAAACAGTTCTTATTCCAGGAAAAAAATGAGTATTATTAGCATGGTCACACAGAAACCCTGTGGTAGAATAAGGAACTGACTCTTTTATTCTTAGACTCTGGTGTTTACTTAAAGAAACAGACTCCTGTGTGCTCTTTAGCAAGCCTGGCTTTGATAGTGCACCCTTCCCAGCTCAGCAGCCCCCATCCAGGCTGCTGCCTGGTGCCTGGCACAGCCCAGGCTCCTTCTCTTCCCAACACAGGCACCTTCCTTTCCCAGCAGAGTTCCCCAGCCCCTCCTGAGCAGCAGATTAAGTTCTTCAGTTCACTTCTGTGGATCTGTACCAGGACTCTGAGCCTCATGAGAGTGATTTTCAACCCTGACTTGAAGGAGTAATACATCCAAAGAGACAGGGACCCCGCTGTTAGCTAGCTGAGCCAAATATCGGCCGTGATATAAGCCATACTAATGTAAAAACAAGCAAGGTATTTATGTGCAAGATCTGAATGTAAAAAATGTTCATAAAGCAGGTGTAGGGAAAAGAAGGAAATTATTCTTATTCTAAAGGCTTTTCTCATAGTCTGTTGACAAGTTCACAAGCAGTTTAGAGGCTTATTTTACCACATGGATGTGAGCTAGAACTTGTAAGGACTTTTTGCCCTTAATTTTGTAGTCATGGAGCAAATTCTTTGTTTGCAGGAAGGCACTTAAAAATATAATTCCTACAGCAGGAGGACATTTGATTTAAAGCTACTTCCTATACCTTATGTTCATTCACTGGAAAACTCCCTTCCTTCAGAAGCAATTATATGAAAAATAAAGCACAATGTCCTCTGCAGAAGACTTTTCCACTGTTATGTTTGTCCTTTACGAATCAAGCAATGTAGCAATTGTAGCTCATAGAATAAAATTAGTGTCCTAAATTTTGCACTGCCTTTGAGACCAGGAAAATATATGAACAAGTTATTTCAAGTGAAATAGAGTTAGTCTCTGCAACCTGTTCCTTTAGGGTGCCTTGCAACAGAGTGTTTCCTTGGACTCCACTAGAAAACCTATAGTCTGAAATTACTCCATAATTACCAGCTATGGCTATGTCTGCCACTACAAGTGTCTTTGAAAAACAGGATTTTTTAAAGAAAGTTATTGAACTAAGTTTTCTGGAAGGTGTATGGATATTAATGTATTTCCCTGAGAAAGCAGGAATTCCTTCAAAATTTTTCTTAATTTATATACCTAAGTTCTGTAAAGCTTCCTTCTACAACTGAAAAACAGGATGGCAATGGTGTCTGATGTGCATTGATCCAAAATAGTTTTGAGACTATTAATCCAATTAACCTCCTGAAGTATCTGCTGGCTTAAGTACTTGGTGGTAAATATTCTGAAATGCTGTAGAGTCTGGAGAAAATATTTGTCTGAATATTTTTATCATGAGAATACTTAGACTGCAATTCCAAAGCAACATTACACACAGCCATTGTAAATCATTCCTTTCTCTTTAGACTCCACAAGGAACATTCCAGATCTCTCATCTCATTTATGTTGAGATGAAAAACAATAAATACATGAGAAAGAACTATCTTAATAAAACCCAGGTGTATATTAACACTTGCTCTAAATCAAGTAGACTTTAAAAATATACAAGGAAATGATAATTAAAGACTTAGGGAAAGTTTCTCGAGAGTTGAACTTGTTTCTGACTTATGCTGCTTGGCTGAGAAATCCCCCAAAACCTGTCACTCTCCTTGCTGTGTTCACACACTGCAGAAATCACAGTGAACATGCTGCTGAAGCAGATTGTGGTGGTTTCTTTACTCATCAAATTATAAAACTGTTGCATTTATCTGTACTAAAATTTTAGAGCTACTTGCAGGCTCCTGAAGAAACAGCACATTCCTCCAATTTCCTTTGAGTATCATCATGCCAGAACATATCAATATCTGACTTGGGCAAGCTGACATCCCCCCCACCAGGGTAGAAATACAATTAATGAGACTTTAAAATAGACATGTTATGATATTCAATATATTTCCCACTATATCTGTGGGTTAAACAACGTAGTCATTTGCCCTGAGGAAAAGGCTAATGATACAAGCAGCTCCTGAAAGATTTTTCTGCAGTTAAACTATCTTATTTTAGACACCAGTGTTGAATTGTTTCCATTTATGTCAATAGAGTACTTGAGAACACTGACATTTTACTAAATACTCCCATTTCTGCTGTCTGTGAGGGTTATTAGGTCTCTGGTGTGGCATGCTCAGCTCTAAAGCCTCCCAAGATCAAGCTGTAATTGCAGAGCAGGCCATGGTTTGTAGGTTGGAATACAGCTCAAGGCAGCGCTGCTCAGCTCTCCTGCTGCCCTGAGAGCCCAGAGCACAGAGGATTCCTTGCTGAGTCTGGTGCTTACCAGGACACTTCAGCTGGCAGCTGGTCTTGGTAGTGTGCAGAGTGAAAACTGGCAGACTGATGTGTGTGTGTGCCACTGAGAACCTGCCACAAGACCAGCAGGTGCTTTGAACCTCCGGCCTGTTGCATTAAATACTGGCTGATGGCTGATTGATTAGCAGCCTGATAGCATCTTCCAATGGATCTTTCTACCCTCTAGCATTTTTAAGAAGGTCCCTACATGTAGCTTTCCCTTTTCCCAGCATGGCTTTAAAATTACTTGTAGTGTTCTAAGTTAGCAGAGCCTGATATTTCTACCTTCTGGCGGAAGTCCCGTGCCAAATTTGATCCACTGCAGCACTGAGACATTTTGATGGTGTATTCTATGCTTTACAGGAGGTGGAAAAAATTATTTGCCTCCCCTCTTGTTTCTGCAGGGTGATTGATAGCCTGATTAAACCAGGCTGACTCTGTTTGGTTACAGAACTGAGGTTTTGCTACTGTGAAAAAAAATCCTGTTACAGTGCTTTGCAGTTAAAAAAAAATCACGTGGATTTAGACAGAAATATCTGCCTCCATGGAGACAGAGCAATGTTCAGAGAGGACAAATGTTAGTTTTATTTTGAATATTACTTGCTACTTCCTGAAGTCCAGTGTAGCAAGGCCCTCAGAACACAGAGACCTACATCACATCCTTTGTGGTAATGGCAAACGCAATACAATTTAGGGAACTAAGATCTAATTCTGGTAGAAATGAAACAAATTTATAATTATTTTCAGTGGGGGTACATGCCAGATCTGTCCTTATAAAAGGCCTATTGAAATGTATAATAATTGCATACGTGAATAACAAAGTGATCATTTTTGCTACTGAGTTTAGAATTTAAAGAGATAGATCTGTGTTTCAAGGAGGTTTACGTAATGACTGTGTTAATCAAAAGAAATCATTATGCCTGAACAAGTAACAAATACCAGTTCATTTAAGACTTGAAGGTTAGTAGCCGTGGAGGGTAAATGCCAGATCTATTGGTAAATTAAAAATAAACTTCTGCTAAATTTCTAGAACCTGCTCACTTCTTTTTGAATTTCACTTCCTTCACAGAACTGGGGAATGCCTTTATATTTCCTCACAGTTTTCTATTTTCCTGTCACAGGACCTCTGTTTCTTTTTTGCCGTTTTCTTTATGCATCCCAAGATTCCTTGTAAAAGCAGTTTCACAAACAACAGTTATTTTTACTTGCTAGCAAAAATCTTTAACTGTACTTTACTCCAGATTGTACATAAAGTACGTATTTGTTATTGCCTAAGTGAATTGTATGAGTTTTTAGATCACTGCAGCAATTATGCCAAGCTGATGAGTGTAATGTAAATAATCCAGCATTTGTTTTTCTGTCGTGCCAGTGTATGAGGTCACTGCCCTAAGCACTGAGTCCTGATTTAACAAAGGTTATTTTTTTTTAATAAGGCATACTAATCCTACTGTATTGGTAGCTCTGTCCCTCTTTTGAGTTGAGCTCTGCTATCCCACAAATTGGATGAAAATCTCATTAGTGAAGCTATAATGAGCTGGCAATGAAACCTCTTCAAGCCTGCGTGCTTACAGCCATTTGCCTGTTTGTCTTACTCTTCATCATGAACCTAAAATTGCCCATTAGAATTCCAGTGAACAGTAGGTCTGACTGGAGGGGCAATGTTGACAGAGCCACCAAACAGGCAGAAATCTGTCAAAACCCAAAAGGAGGGTAAGATATTATTTATGAGGAGAATGCACCTGTGCACATGTTCATTCAGAGGTAAACTATAGGGGATTGGGGGGAAGAGAGGAGGAAAAACAGAGATAGAGTGGGATAGAACTAGGGGAAAGAGAGTAAGGAATTTGTTTCATTAGAACTCTTTAGTGTGAGCCAGCAGGATTTCATTGTACCTGAAACTAATCAGATGTTAATGAAAGGAATTTCAAGTAAGCTCTTCCCATGAAGTGTCATGAATGGCAGCATTAATGCCAGAATAGGGAGAGTCACAAGATGGTTATGCAGATCCTTTGAATCAAAAATGTTCAAATACTCCAGCACAGAAGAAAACAAGTGGAAACCACAGTGAAAGCATGACCACTCAAATGACCACTTCTGCTGCCTTCCAGAAGGACAATATTTTAAAAATTCGACATCCAGGACACTGAATGCTTCAGAAAAACCGAAGTCCTGTTGCACAACACCCCGTCTTCCCCCCACAAATCAAGCAAACAAACAAAATCCCTAACACCCACACCATTATGGCAAACACTTGATACTGCAGTCCAGTTACTACTTGATTGCAGAAATAGCCAGACATGGAATATTAGTCAAAACTCTCACTGTGGTTATTTGTTTATCTGTAAGATTCAGCCTTAAAGAATCTTTGGAACATTCTATTCTCTTAAATGAAGAAAAAAAGAGAAAAAAAAAAATCCTTCTTAAGTTCAGGCTTTTCAAATAAAAAGAGAAAATAGAAAATACAAGGCATTGTAGAAAAGCTCTAGCTAGCCCTTAACGAGAAAATCCCACCAAGTGTAAATGCTAGACAAACCCAGGATGAAGTCCTTCCCAGAAAAGAAAGTATATTTGATAATATATACTATTTAGACTATGAAACTGCATGTCTTCATTTTCTTGCTTTTTAGTTTTAATTTATAATAGTATTTCCTGCTTTGAAATCAGGATTTTTACTTTTTTCTATATTAAACTCTGCTCAAAATGAAGTCAAGAAAATCTGATAGGCATAGAATGCCTTTAAATGAATTCTAACAATTAAACAATTACACTTGCATTGCAGTCAGGCATCTAAGGTTTCTATTTCCCTAATCAAGTTTACCAAAAATTTTAAATGGTGAAAGGTACAAGTTAAAACACAGTTAACATAAAGCACCAAGAAAAGAAACACAGTCATGTATAAAATCAAAGAAAGTCAGTATGATGACAGCTATAATGAACTTGAGGCAGGATTCATTGTACTTAAAATTGACTATATAAATGTTAGAAATATAATCTAAGTAGTCAGGCAGACTTCTTCTGTGGTCAGTAAAAATAGAGGAAAGTCCAAAGAGTGATTCATCACACTGTGATGAAGAGCATCAGTCCACTGGCTACAGAGGGAGCCTACATGACAAGCATAAACTCTGATAAAATACTCTAGAACATTAAAATATTTGACAGAGTTTGTTTCTGCCCCACAGTCGTCTGCCCAAGTTTCTGCAAAATATTTCTGGCCTTAAGAAACATCTCATCTACATTTTAATCAGCTCCTGAAGCATTGCAGCCTTTAAACCTGTATAGGACACAGCAGAGGATCAGTCGTAAATTTGTGTGTGGATCAGGTGTTCTGGCCTTGGGTTGGTTATTCATATCACAGATGCAAAGCAGATTTTCCTTCTGCTGTTGAGTTTTTAAACATTGTTCTCTTCTATCAGAGCCTTCAAGGTAGACAACAGTTTTCAGACAACTGAAGTTAATAACATCAATATCCTGCTTGATATTGGTATGTCCTACTTACTATGCTGAACATAAATTATTACATATCATGTGTAAAACCTGTTAGATTGAAAGAGAATTAGTGTTGAGCAATATAGAAGAAATGTTTTGATTTGTACTATGGACGTTGGAGACTCATTATAACTTAGTGAGTTGTGAATGTGAGTAAAAAAGCAAAACAAAAAAATTACAATTTGAAGTCCAAAAAACTGTTTCTCAAGATGTGTTGGTTTGGGCTTTTTTCTCACTTAATTTTAATTATTTATAATAACACTGCTTAGAATATGTTCAGCAAAAGGAATGAAGTTTAATAAAAGGAAATTTTACTGGAACACCTCACTTCTACAAAATACTTAAATTGAAAAAGATGATAGAAAGTTTTTAATTACAATTCCTACGTACCAATGGTTAGAAAATAACTGTTTTCTTTACTGCAAGTTTTGTTAACCATAAAATGATTCAGTGAGTGTTGAATCTATATTGATTCCTCACCTCAGGGCCCAGAAGGAATGCCTGCAGCTTATACCTGGTTTTATGCTACTCTACTGGGTCATTTCTCTCACAAAAGGCTCTTAGTCATCTGCTTTATGCCATCCTGTGGTCTCAGCCAGGTGTATGTGTGTGCCTCAGTGGATGTGAACAGCTTTAACTCTATCAACAGTAGCTAAACAGCATGTGTGAAGATACAGAACCACAACCAACTGTATCATTTTCTTCTAGATGAAATAATTTCTTCTCAAGTTGTAAAAGAGACAGAACCATCTGATAATGATGCTGGAGAAGAGAAATGAGAACAGTAACCACAATTGATCAAATACAGTGTACTGTTGAGATCACTGCTTGTTTTAACAAATTTCACTCTGGCAATGGCATAGACTAAGAGTGCTTGCACTGAAACAGCTCTAGAAGATTCATACTGAAGGATCTGAGTGCTATGATACAAAACTGTAAAAAGCAGGAACAGGGACAAGAGGTCACATTTGATTTCACATGCTGTGCTCCACACCAACATTGCCACATCTCAGCTCTGTGTGCCAGATCATGTCTGTGCAAATCCAGACCAACTGCTGAGGTCAATCCCATTTTTCTGTCTACAAAGGAGCATATCGTCCACCCTGTGAAACAAAGATTAAGATTGCTTTTCATTGAAAGCTCTTTATTAGTTGTTTACTAGAAATGTGGCATGTGACAACGTACATCCAGTGGACAAATGAGTTTCACCATTGTGACAGCAAAAGAACACAGCAGTCGATCCCAAAGGAGTGGGCAGCAGTTTGTTAATGCTTTTTATTGACCATCTACAGTCTTTTTCATAACCTTTCTCTTTATTGTTATAACTATTCTAAGCAGTTCTAAAGCCAGAAATTTCTTTGGTTTTTAAAGTAACTAATATTCAGTGCAATTCCTTCCACCTTGTCCTGGCTTACTCTATGCTTTTCGATCACATGATGGTAGCTATTGGGCTGTATGAAGTTGCATTCAGCTTTACACCCTTCTTAACTCAGAGATCATCATTCAGGGCAGCAGATTTTGCTAACAGAGAGCAGATAGCAATTTTAGCATGATTTTTTTAGTAAGAAAGAAGTTGTTACCTTTGAACACAATGCTGCAGAACTTGCAATTACAGCTCTGGGTTTATGTGATTACTTTATCCTTGTGATACTGTCTTGTTTATCCTTTATCATTTTGGAATAATAAAGTTGCCAAATTTTTTTGTTATTATTTCTTCATATCACATTCTAATGTATTCATGTAATTGTTTATAAATTAGCAATATTTCACCACCAGCTAAACCCCAAGATCTTTAGGGAAAATGTCAGGGAAAGAAACAGTCATGCTTCCAGGAACCCTAGTATCTAATCACAATTGTTCATATCATTGTTCAAGTTATTAAGAGGGATTTTAGGCCGAGTCATAGAAGTCGTAAAAATCATTACTCCTCTGATCATTCTCCTTCCTGTCCTTTTCAGTGTTCTCCTGAAGGCTTATATTCAAAGTGGTAGTGATGAAATATTGGAATTGTACTTCCCTTTCTGTCATATGTTAAGCTGATGGGCAGGCAGTGTTGATAATAGCGATGATGATCTTGAAGTCTCTGGAATCTGTTTTTCTGCCTTTTACTGATCTATCCAGATACAAGATCCCAAAGGTTCTTCCCCTTTTTCTTTCATCTGCCAGTAGATCAGGCTTCTGATCTCATTGTGATGTCTAGGAGAGGAATATTGGCCACACAGATCATAGTGAAGGGCAATGTTGATGCTATCTGTGGTTTACACATTGTGCCAAATGTATTATGGCATTATGTTTTATAGCCTTTCACGTGTGCTATCCCTCCTCCCTTTGTGTGTCAAGAGGCAGTGTGCAACTGCAGCCAGAATCACAGTGAATGATTTTAGCTGAGCTATCTTACCCAGAAGAGTCTTTATTGACATTTTAATGTCTCTTCACACATTTCCTATATCAGTGCCTTCTGCCTCTAAAACTGATTTTCTTTCCACAATTGGATTTCTTCTCTGCGTTTCCACAATTACTCCCTTAGCCGATAACTTTAAAGCTTGTCTAAGAAACAACTCTCTAGACAGAAGTTTTTCAGACTTCTTCCAGCTTTCCTTCTAGGTATATTTAATATCTCAGTGCCTGGTTTTGAATGTAATACTCTTTATGGAGCAAGTCACTTTTTTCGTTATTCTTCCAATAGCCTCAGTACTACTAAGCTAAGTCCCTGCAACCTATATTCAAAATAGGGCATGGCACTAGTTGTCTTGAAAAGAGGTTGCTTCTGCTACTTTTGTGTTTAAAGAGTGAGTTTTCTCTGAGGCATAATGGTTCAATGGCTTCTTCGGTAATTAAAAGTAAAAAATTTGTTGCAACTTGTCTGAGCTGTGTGATTTCTGGAAAGACTCAATGATCTTCATGAGGTTAAGATAATTTTACCTGACTTAGTAATCATCTAAGATTATTTGTATTTGTGGTGGTTATTAGTAATGTTTTGCAAGATGCATTGAATTTCCATTCAAGTTTTCATTTGAAGGCTAAATAATGACAAATTGTAAATTATGAAAATTGGGAAAATAACAAATTCCCCCAGAAACTTCCCAGGGGCTTATGGACTGGGTATAAGCTG
>WEIU01006584.1:81930-102201 GCA_013389925.1 Aegithalos caudatus | reverse complement strand
TTTAGTAAAGAAATGTCTGTAAATGTTGGCATGATTTTTCTTTTTCAGATAAAGTATGTCACAAACAGGAATAGGTTCCTGTGCAGGAAACAGCTCTTTCGTAAAAGGGGCCAGGGAACAGAGTGTGTTAGGCCAAGACAGTGTCAGAGCAAGCAAAACAAGTACAGTGGCTACTGATTTCCTTCCTCTGTTATGCATAATTCATTGCAGAACTGCAGAGAAGCAAATGCTCCAGCTTTCAACACAGTTAACACATCTGATTCAGACAGTAATGTATGCTCTCATCCTAACAGATACTTAGATCAAAAGGTAACAGATATGGAAAAGTAGAAACGGGGGCAGATGAATACATTTGCCAGCAAATTTATTTCCCAGGAATATTACCAGAAAAAGGAAAGTTCTCTTCTGAAGGAAGCTTTTCAAGAAAAGATTGGCATCTGGTTATGAACCACTTTGACCAGTAGAATTTACATTTTTGTGCCTCCAGAAAGGTAATGCTTGTGAAGCAACAAGTGGTATGATCTGCAAAACTGAATTTGCTCCTATTGATTTTACAAGCACTGCCATCAGACATAGAGAAAACCCTTCATACACTGTGGTCTCATATTCAGAGAAACCATAGATGAACTCGCAGAAGAGAAGTAGAGGTGTTGCTCCTGCCACTAGAGCCAGCAGACAGAGAGAGAAAGGATATGGCTGAGCAGCTCAGAAATTCAGTACAAAAGAATCTGTAGCCAAGTATTTCTGGAGTGAAACATTTTGGAGTGAGGCTTCTTTGAAACACAACTTTTCTTGAGCTTTTCAGGAGTGTTAGCTAGTGCACAGTATCTCAGACCTTGGGAGGCTTGTGCTTGTTTGCTGAAGGTGTTTTTGGTGTGTCTCAGCCACAGCCTGTAATGCTGAGGGGTCCTTTGCTAAGGTGTTGGCAGCTCCAGCGTGCTTGGAGCCAGAAGAGGCAGTGCCAAATAGCAGGGATTGTGGATTGCTTTACCACTTGGCACCTGTCCAGCAGATACTGCAATTTCAGGAGATCTCCCTGCCAGGCAAAACAACAAAGAAGGACTTGCCACCACATTAACTGGTTAAGATGAATTTGCTGTAATAAAAAAAAAAAAGGTCACTTTAATTAATTGTTTAGTGTAAGCCTCTATATTGAAATCTTGATGGAGAGAATTACAATAACCTTTGAGTGAACTTAGCTGGAGCTATCATTTGAGCACCACAATAAGAAACATAAAGCGTGCATTGCCATGAGTGCAGATTAAAGAATATCTTGGATAAGAGTACTGAAGAAATGAAAGAAGAATTAAGAGACAACACAAGTTATTGAACAAGAAATTTTTCTTGTCTCTTAGCTCCCACTCCAACCTGAGCATTAAACTGCAGATGTTACAAAAATCTCCAACATGTGTCCGTCTTCAAACAAAAACCTGAGTGGAGGATGTTGAGTAAAATCTGAGTCTGACTCTTGGCATGACTGAGGATCATGGTTTAATCAACCAGCAGAGATGTTCTCAGATAGCTCTGCCATAGCTCTCATGCGATTTTACATTGTAATTAAAAAACAGAACCAAGCCTCAGAAGCAGCTGCCTCTTGTATAAAACATTGCAACAATGTGCTGGACACAGGAGAAATTGAACCTCCTTGGTTCGGAGGTAGGAGTCTATTTTGCTCATCTTGGGTTTTTCTTTCTTTTAAAGCTATGCTTTCACCCAACATTGGTGTGTGGGCTCTAAAGAGCAGATATGCATGGCAATAAAGACAGTTTCTGCCTTTCAGTAGCAGATTGCAAGGTACATATGGAGATAGAGGACAGCAACTGCATGTTTTCTGAAACAATCTGCATATTTGATGCCAGCTAATAATTGCAACAGCAGCCTGCTCCAAACATGCTTGTAGCTGAGCCTGTGGAGTTTTTTGTTCTTAACCCATTGCCTACACATTATCTTTAAGTATTGTGCAAGGGGTCAGGCCCCATGCATTGCCTAGCACACCATATCAGAAGGGGCATCTGAATCCTTTTTCCCTTGCCCTATACAGAGTTCTTCCTTCCAGGTCAATTTTTTAAGAGACATAAAATGTGTAAAGCTCATTAGTTGACATTAATTCAGATTTAAACATCTATTCGATATTTTTCTGTCTCCTGACCTTAGCCATCATTTTTTTCCCTCAACCACTATGAAAAAAGTCTCAAGAAACCATCAGGAAACCTGGGCTGACCTCCTGAGGATGTGTAGGAGTCAGGTGGGGACCTGTCAGGTCACTGGAGTGGCCACCACAAAGGGGCTTGGGTCCCAGCAGTGACAGCCCCTGGTGGTGGGAGTGTGACTGTCAAGAGTCTCGTGAGTGGTCAGGCTGGGAAGGTCCCTTAACAAGGCTCTCCATGGTTTTTGTTGTGGGTTATGATGCACAGTTTTCACAGCAGAGCAACAAACTTGGAAACAAAATGTTTCCTAGCAACATTGCTGTGAACTGAAAGCCTAGGGTCCCAAATAGCTTTTTAACACTATTTTTATCATCTATATTTGAATAGGAATTATGTTATTTTTATGTGTGTTTGGGTTTTTTAACGTTGTTTATTTTTGCATGTAGGGCTTTATATTTCAGCAGAGGGCACTGTGACCATACTTAGAATTCAATCCATTGATTGGGTCACATGAAAATAGAAAAATATTATTCTGTTTTTCCTCAGTCCTTAAACCACTGGGCTATACAGGTTGGATTTACTTATTCTCCAGTTGAATCACTGCTTCTTCTTCATCATAGCTAAAAGATGGGAAGCAAGTGAGAAAAACTACTAATTGAATTAATATATTCAAAAATAAAATAATCTCCTCACTTTTCTGGAGAGAAAAACCAGCTAAGTAAAGGCTTGGGCATTTTTCTTCTAGGCTACCATAGTTTCCCACAGAACAAAGATGTACTGAGTAGGCACTTTAACTGTCCAATGTAGGCATTTAAACAAAGAATTTACAGAAGCTACTGTATCAGAGAATATGAGCACAAAGGGCAAAAACACCAGAGCCAGCAGTTTGTTCCTGCTGTAGCCCAAGGTACACTGGCCACTGTGTCTCCAGCACCTCCAGCATCTCCAGCTGCCAGGCTGCCCCTGTTCTGTCAAGTGCTGTGAGCTGGGCAGCTCCTGTGTGAATAGGAAGCAAAGGTGTTGCTATCAGCTGCACTTTGACTGATCCTATTCATTCAGCTGCTACACAGACAGTGCCAGTAAAACGGTAGCAATAGGGATCTTTCACATGAGGCAGTTTAGGTAGCTGATAATATTCCCTAAGAGCTAAGTCTGTCAAATCTTTCAGGACTGTATGTGTGTATTTGTATGAAAAAATTAGGTCAAGATAACAAAAGGAAACTAATACAGGCTAGTAAAACCATCCTTTATATCTTCCACATTGAGTCACTGCTGTCCAAAATGTATGTTTATTTAATGTTATTTTATCCAAAAGTGATATTTGTATTTATCACAGATCATACATGACTTGGCAGGGTTGCTTTGAGCTCTCCAGATAGGAAATCTTATTCAAGATATCTCCATTTGTTTTTGATGGTTGCATGTGTCTGAGGACAAACAACTTGTTTTTTTTATGAGTGACCCTCTTCTTTCCCTTCCTATCTGGATTAAACATTATGTTTTTGCAAAACAGAAACATGAGCACCCTGTGTTTTAGACATCAGGTTTTAATCCTGGGTTCTGCAGGGGGCTGTGGTGCTGGACACCTATTATTTTCTGTGGCACGTGATCCACTCCATACGGTTGTCCTGCTGGTGTTGGTTGTGATCCATTATACAGGGCTTGTACAAAAAAGACCTTGGGAAGGTTGGGAGAGACCTTGGGAAGGTTGCAAGAGACCTTGGGAGACCTTGGAATGCTCCTTGTTGTTTACAGGTATCTAATGCCAGTACTGGGAACAGGTAATACAGGAAGGGGGCTGTCTGGTAGAGTCCTGCCCTGCTGGGGTCATATGTCCTAAGAATTTTTTCTATCCCCATGGATATGCAATACACCTGACAAACACAATAGTTATGCACTTCTTAGGCAAAAGTTTATGGCATATTTGCCCACCACCTTGTTGACAGCTTGCCTTAACAAAAAGCTGTGAGCAGGATCCTTCTAATGAGACAACTTTTTTCTTCAAAATGTACTAAATAATAAAATTATCTGTTTGTAAAAGTCAAACACAGTGACCTCTATCTAATTATTGTTCCTATTCCACCCACAGTAAGAGTTGCAGTAGTACAATTTGTCTGAAATTTTTTATGTCTTTGATTTGGGGGTAAACATGATAGCTGAGACTAACAGGATCCTCAGTGACAATGTGAGAACAATGCCTGAGGTTTTTTTTTACTTGCACTTTTCTTTTGACATGTTACCACCCTTATTGCTTTCAGAAGATTGATGGGTTTTACTTTATGACTCTGTTTGTTCCCTACTGCCCCACAGAAATAACCTCTGTGCCATTCTGCCCTGCATGGCCAAACCAAGCAATTAAAAAAATGTACTTACATCCATTTCTGGTTGTAGATGCCACTCCCCTTGAGTTGAAAATCCTCTCTCTGGTGTCTTCTTGTGAGCCCATAAGTAGTGCAGGTCTCTAAGAAACCAGTGTTGCCTTTGTACACTGACATTTACAATATAGCTGCCATTTAGTATTCATTCTTTTTGTCTTATAAACAACAAAAAGAGATGCTACACTGCCTTTTACTTGTCACCCCCAGGCTTGCATAAAATGGGAAGCATGGAAAGTAAGGTTAAATGTTTAACTTTTTCAGAATTTTTAAATGATTTAACATTATATAAAAAGAAGGAGGAAAAGAGATACACTATATATTCATACTGGCTTGAAAAGAAACAGGTGATGACCAGTGATGAGAATGAACTATGGCATGACTGTCATAAACACTTCTGTGTGATGTGAAGATCATGTGAAGATGGACTTTTTGTAGCCATGTTGTCATTTATATCTATGGATTTGAAAAAAAACTCAACAAATGGAACCAAAATTTTCAATTGAGTTTTAGTAATTTGTAGCACACCCATTGCAACAGATATGAGTTAGAACTCCAGTCTGGCAGTTATTGAACTATGAATAGCAGTTCAGTCATGTAAGATCACCCCTTTGTATTTCTTGTGGATAAAACTGAAAATTGCCCCATGAAAGCTCAGCTGTGGCCTGTCAGACTGCAGCAGACTGCAGAAAAAAAAGGAGTTTGCTATAGCTGCATTTCCTGGAGGTGTGTCTTAGATGACAAGCTGGTCTGAGAGGCGGCAATACTGAAGATAAGAAGAGCAGGTACTGGAGACATGGGAAACACACGTGAGGGTTTGAGTGGCCCCATCAGCCACAGGAGAAATTAGGGGACTGGTAAGCAGGAGTGGGAGAAACGGCCTTGCTCACAGTGGCCATGGGCAGCAGGAACTTGTTCTTCCAGAGCCAGAGAAGGATGTCCAGGTATCCCCAGGGCAGGAGTACCCTGTGGCCAAGCAGATTGCTGAAAGCCACCCTCATCCACACACTTGTGGCACACTTCTTCTGTGGCCACTGGCGGACAAAGAAGTCCCTGCAGGGCAGAAGAGAGGGCAGGGAGACTGAGGTGGGGATGTCAGGAAAGGGAAATGTGATCTGGCTCATCATCATCAATCACCCATCAGGTGCTTTCCTCTGCCCATTCCCTTAATTTCCGTACATAATCCTCCTTGCAGGAGTGGCCTCTCTCCCAGTGTCCATATCAATTACACTGGTTAGACTGACGACTCTGGGTAAACTATTTAATTTAAGACATTAAGCCTATTTGATTCTTCCTCTGCAAATGGTTTAAATGGCTCCATTCCGAGCTTAATGCTCCTCCCTTGCAGTCAGAAATATTGCTGATTCTCTGGGCATGGCTTTGATTAGGTTTTGATTTAAAAGTGATACAGGCATGTTACTAGATTTTATTATTCATTTTGTAATCAATTTTACCAAATTTAGATCTGATACCTATGAAGATGCCTCACATTTAACATTGGCTGTGGTATCTCATTTTAATTTGTGCACAAATCCAGAAATTTTTGCTGAATTAATTCTGGTGTTCTCCATCTTCCAATCTTTGATGCAGATTTTTTGTTAGTCCACTCAGCACTGTTTTTATGTTGCAAACTTTTGTAACATCTGCTGCTGTGTACCCACATCTAGTCTAGTTGTTAGAAACTCTCAGGATGAACACACATACATTTCAGTCTGTCATAAGAAGGGAGGTAGCTGAAAATCTCATACCTGTTTTCTTTATGCTTAGATGCTAGTGAATGTTGTCAGCCCCTGGATGTTGATTTAATTTGATTCTCCAAGAGGACTTTTGCTTCTCTCATTCTAAGCTAGTTAACAGGCAATCAAGTCCTTATGAAAATGTATTGAGATGGACATTGGCTGAAGAGAAGAATTGTCTTTGTGCTTAGGCTTGGAAACTTTGACCTGAAAAGAGTGGTATGGTAAGGAGAGTAAAATCTTGAGTCAGCCCAAGAGCCGCTGCCTATAAACGTATGTCATTCAAACCCACCAGTTTACAATCTAAGCACAATCTTAGCCCAGCAGGCAGCACTGTACTATAAACTCTCTCAAACACAGCTGAGAGCCAAGAGCAGCAGGCTATGTTTACCTCAAGACCCAGCTTTGCTACCCTGCAATGCTGATGGCATGAAGATCTCCAGGCAAGTTCACAGCGAATCTTGGAATCACAGAACATCTCAGATTGGAGGGGACCCATAAGGCTCATTGAGTCCTACTGCCTGTTCTCAGAGAATTACCTAAAACTAAACCACATGCTTCAGAGCGTCCAGGTGCTCCTTGGCTGTTAGGCTTAGGCTTCCCTGGGGAGCCTGTTCCAGAGAACCTGTTTAGTATTTTTTAAAAACCTTTTGGAGGAAAAGGCACCCATTTTGACATGTGCTACTTTGTAACAGCTTTATTTCTGAGTTAGTTGTTCTTGCTTTGCAACTGGTTCCAGGAAGGGTTTTGCAACTGCTTCTGTGTTCCAGCAAGAGTTTTAATGGCTACTTTTACCAGGAGAAAACTGTTAGACAAGTAGTTATTACGATACAAATATTTTAAAACATGTTATTTTCTGCAGTTCAGATGCTGAGACGCAGTCCATAAGACAGAGTAAAAATGGATGCAGACAGATAGATATATAAAGATACAAACGCTTGTCAGGACCCTGGTGGTAACTTTGGCTCTCAGTCCTCACATTCAGCATGTACCACAGTGGCTTTGGGGTCTCATCTGCTCTGTTTTAAGTATGATTGGATTAATGAAATTATCTCTTGTACATGGGAGGTAACTACATGAAAGGCTTTGTATCTAAACTCCAGTTTCAGTCTCTTGTTGGGGCAGAAGGTCTTCTCTGTTCAACTCAACCCTCATGTATCACATATAATGTTGATGAGAAGCCTTCCTTTCCTGAAAATAACTTTTTCTGTCAAATCATTCTGCATCAAGTAAATAAATCTTGAATTGAGATCTTGGGAAAAAAATATTTTGAAGCAAGATTTATTTTTTCATCAGCTATTCAAGCTAGTCAACCATGCATGTCACTATTCCATTGCCTCTGTTTATGTTGGGCTTCATAAGTAACACCCTAGCACAAAGCTCAACAGAGCTCTGCCAAATGTTCTTGTGGCCCATAAATTCTGCATTCTTCATGTTCAATATGATTGATACATCCTCCTTAAGCTTCGTTAACTCCCACCTAGGTCTGAGATCATTGAAGCATGTCAAGCCCTAAACTTTAACAAAGTGATTCTACCAAAAGATAATTTATCTTTTGAACATTTGGACATCAAAAGCACCACCAGCCAGCAGAGACTTTAAACAGGCCCTGATGAAAACCTGTTGTGTTAGTACGGAAAAATCTTTGAGGTAAATCACCTGTTACACGAGGGAGGAAGGACACCCACACTTAGGAGGACATTCCTCTGGGGACAGCACAGCATTTTGTTCCCTGCACCCCACCGCTCCTTTTTTTTTGCCTAATTTTCCTCTGAAAGTAACTTTGACCATTAGAGTCATTAAATGTCACCAACTGCACACCCTGCCAACATGTTTTAGTGCATGGAAATCCATCTGAAGACTTTGTATAGCAACGTTCTCCCACTATTGTGAATTGTTGTGAAGAGGTTTTTCTTGTGAGAAAGAAAACTCACTTTGTGAGAAGTTTTACTTAAATGTTATAAGAATTATAAATATACAATGTTTGTATAGAGTGCTTTTACCATGTCTGCAAAAGAAATGCAGTTTTTTTGTGGTAAAATAAGGTTCATTCATTGGAAATCTGTCACATTCAAGCTTGTTATCTAGTTAAATTACATGCTGGGCTGCTGCCCCCACTAGCTAGATTTAACAGGTTTTTGCATTGTAGTAAGGCTTCCGCTCTTTGTCCCATCAGGTGCAGCTATCTTATCCACTCCTATGTGTTCCTTCCTATCTATTAGAGTGCTTTAATAAGTAGTACTATAATCTGTGCTAGTGAAACCTTTTGCTGTTCAATAATAAAAGGAGTAGTTTTGTTTCAATTTGGCAGGTTAATCTTAATTTGTTGCAGTATAACAACCTGTTTTTATAAAAAGGAAATTTACAGAAACATACATATGTGTCTGACTCTTGAGATTTTTTCCTCAAGTACAAGTATACATCTTAAAAGTTTTGCAGTGCAGCTAGAAAAACCATTTGAAAATTTGGCATTTTGGCAGAAAGTGTTGAACTATAATTCTGAATAACCTGAACATGATTACATTGCAGAATGCTTCAGCTGTACAGCTCATCACAGTCTTCTGGCTCAGACTGAGAGGTATTTTAAAAACTAATAATTTAATCTGAGGTTTTGGGTAAACTCAAAATGGAGACTATCATGTGCATGTTACCTAGAAGTTTAACATGGACTTGATAGTCTCTGTTTGGTCTGACTGGAAGGTAGACTTAAAACTGTCCCTCAGGAAGAACATAAGGCAGCAGGAACATGAATGGCTTCAAAGATGGAAGCATAAATCAAAATTTCCCTTTTTTTTTCCAGTGATTTTAAATATCAGGAATTGCAACCTTGCACATGGCTGTTGGAACCTTTCATTCTAATTAACATCATGAGGTTTTTAGGTATCACTAATTTTTATGCGGACCCAAACCTTCAGTACGTGGGGAAAGATCCATGCAAAAAAGTTTCATGCATAAGCATTAAATCAGAGTTTTACTGGCAGTCCAATTCCTCCACAGATAAACTTTCTTTGTTTTGGATTATTTTTCTGTCTCTTTTAAAGTAATTTAACATCATCTGGAAAGCTGCATGTACTGTTTCACAATCAGGATCTACTTGTTCTAATCTTACCATAGTACAATGATAATCACAGCTGCATCTTATGGACAAGAAAGTTTTGGGTTCCTGAAGATATCAACCACTAGAAAGTAAATAGTGGAAATGAAGCAGCCCTAAGAGTCTAGGTTCAGGAATGAGGCATTTGTGGAGAATGGTGAATAGTTTTGAGGGAGGGAGAACATAAATTACAAGGAACACAGCCCCCTTGAGAGTCAAGGTGAGAGCAAAAAGTGTTTGCTGTCTTTCAAGAGACCTTTGGTGACCTGGAGATGGAAAATTCTTTTCCTCCAGAGGTATACTCTTTAAATAGAAAAACGTGCTGCATGTGTCCTTGGGAGGGAATGAGAGGCCTTGTGGTGCAGTATGCACATCTTCACACTGCACTACTTCCAGCACTTTGCTCACACCCTCTAATGATGGCTTGTTTTCTGCAGAGCTCCAGAGGTTTGATCTGACTTCCTGACTTCTGAATCTGGCTTTTCCACGTGGCATGCTTATTTCAATTTTTTTATCTCTGTTTGAACGTTTCATTAGCCATCTTATGCAATTTTATGGATGGGAGAAGACAGGATCTACAGTTGTGGGGAAAAAAAAAGTGACATCATGAAAATAAATTGAGTATAAAATAGACACATCCGAAGACAAATGTCTGATATATTTTTTTGCATTAAAATTCCAGATTGGTGGCAATTTTACATAGGATACTCCGTTAGGGGACCTTTATTCTGAATCCAACTATTTGTCCTCTTCTGTCAGCTGATTTTTGATGCAAATTAACTGTATTTTCAACAGTATGATCTAGTTTTCTCTTTTAGGGTTTTATTCTACATTATCTGCAATGCCAGAAGCACCCTCTATCATGTGACCAGATGCTGGAGAAGGCCAAATAATTTCCAATCTGTAATTAGTCTTCACTTTTCTTTGATCATTTAATCAGCAGAACCCACAAATGCAAAATAAACTATGTAAATACTGGTATGCGTAACATGGTCATGACATAGGGGATCTCTTACCACACTAGCAAAGTATAAGTAGAGGGAAAAAATGGGAGAGACACAGCATGGAACTCACAGAACCCACACATTTTGGCATGCTGTTAAATAAAAGAGTGATCTCTGTGACCTTTATTGCATACATACAGGGTGAGTCAGATACCTCCTGCTTGATGACTGACTTTTACAAGTCCTCCATGGTCACAAACTGGTGGCAGGGAAGGTTTTTAAAAATACAAAAAATTGATTGACTCTCTACAGAACTAGGCAAATACCTGCAATCAGTGTACAGAATGATGTTGACATGTTATTAAATATTTTTTAGAAAGTTGTTCTGATCTTGCTAGATGACAAACTGAGTAGTAGCCTAATTTTTTAATGAATTCCTTATCAAGAAAGTTGTTCCATCAATCTCCAGCTATTAGTTTGGAGCTTAAATGAAAATCTTTATTAACATTGTGTCTGTGTTCTCTCACTTATGAAATTGAGAAACATTGTTCTGAGAACGGATGAGCAATAAGACATGTGCAGCCTGGGATTCCTGCATCCCCAATAATGCCAGTCCCTCTTGAAGATTTTCTCCACACTGGTGGTGGGTTAGGGCTGCTGCTTTTCTTGTCTCAGCTATGGGCAGTATTCTGTTTTTGCCACCCAACAGCAAACCATAGGGTTTGAAAATGCTGTGATATCTTTCTGGAAGTCTGAATGTAAGAGTCTGTATGTGAGTGCCATTAAAAACCAACATGCCATCTAGCTGGCTCCTTAAATCTTGGTCCAGACTCATCTCGGTTTAAAGGATAAATTCTACACATGTTAAAACAAAATGAGATGAGCTTTGCGAACAAATTTCTGATTTTAAAAGAATGGAAAAAAGTGAAAGATCATGAGTGACTCATATTGCCTATTCAAGGGACTGTATTTTCTACTCATAATGTAATTGGGAACATGAAACATTTGACCAATACAAAGCTCTGGCTCTACGCAGAAGTGAAAACGGAATTTAATTTTCTTGGCTCAAAGGAGAGAGTAGCCCAAATAGGCTTCTTTGGGTAGCACAAGCTGTTTTGTTTTCTCTTTTTTAATATACACATTCTATTTGAAGAATTTAAAATCACTTTATAAAGCAACACGACTTCCATGGTAATTCTGGGAAAAAAACTTTCCTGCATTCACAAAATACATCAGAAGTAGAGTCTGTAGTGTAGCTAGTCCTTGTGTATCTCATCTTTTCCAACTGAAAGCATTGAGAATCTAGAGGTCTTGTCACCAGGAAAAATATTAGCATAAATGAAATTCAAAACTTCATTAAGCAGTTTATATTTTTTGATTACTAAAAAGGTGGTTTTTTTTTTCCTTTATAAATAAGATTAAAATAAATCAAAGATAAAATCTCAGTAAAAAGGGAAATACACAACTTTACTCACTATTCAAACACCTCAAGACACCTAACATCTTTAATCTTATTTTCAAAGTCTTTTGTGTTATGGACCATCCACAAGTCTATTATGTTGATAATTGTATTAATGACTTTATTACTGTGATTATTTTGATTACTCTGATCATATTAGAATCAATTACTGTCCAGACAACCCTTAGTGACAAGGAAGTTGAGTTCATATATGGTGTTGAGATACAGAGTAAGAAGGAAGGCACGTAGTTTAAAATAATTGGTTCAGATCTCTTATTTCTATGGGAAAGAGTTTGTGCAATAGGTGCCCTTTAATGTTTCAATCCCTGAAGTTGAAGTATATATATTGAGTGGCTCAGTTTCTTCAGTATGTGTGCTCTGTCCTGCAAGTTTATAAATAGACCAAACATAGCAATGTTTAGTGCATATTTTGTACAGAATTATGTACAAATAACTAATTCTTAATACTCCGTTTGTAAATTTGTAAATTTTTACCCTTCTCTTTATTGATGGGAAACTGAAAGCAGAGAAGAGTATAATGATTCCCTCCATAAAACAAAAGAGTATGTTGGTCACAGCCTGGAGATGGGACTTATGAGTCTCAGACCCTGGGTTTTTCAGCAGCACACCCTGCTCTGAGCCAGCAGACCAGTGATGCTGTGATAATAGAGACTCACAGACCAGTATAACATTCTGAGCAGAGGCCTAGAAGTTTCTGAAAGTTTCTGAGGCCTATAGTTCCACTATAAGCTCTGTGGGACACACAACGCGCATGGATGGCATTCGGTTCCCAAATGGCAGTATGAATGTATTGTTGGAGAAATGGCTCAGCTGTCACCAGCTAAAGAAGAGGCCAAACTCTCTAGCCAAGGAGGGTGGCTGGTGCCTTGCTGCAGTGAACCCCAGCTCTGCTCTGATCTTTCACACTCACCCGTGGCTCTGAGCACAACCAGGCTTGGGCAAGGCTCCTAGGAAAATAGAGGGAACGCCTGTCGGCTGGTCTACACGCAGATTTGGGGATATGTTTTTTGTTGATTTAGAAAGGTTTGTAGCTCTTTGGTTTGCATGAGTGAATTTATATTATCATCATGTGTCTTTCTAACACAATGGGTGATTGTTAAGATTCTCTGTTGGAAAATAAAATATGGAACATTGGCTAGCTAAAGAATTCCTCTTGCCTGCTGTTCTTCTGTTTGCCTAANTTTTTTTTGTGGAAAAGGACACACCTTTAAAATAAATCCCAGCTGGAATATTTTCACTAACCTTAAAGAAAGGAACAGACAGGATAGAAGCCTGGAGTTTTCACTGAAACTAATACAAGTGCAAGCTCACATTGAGAGAAAGGCAGTTTAGGGCCATGTGAGGAAGAAGCATTTACCATTTAATGGATCTATTAGTTTCTCCCAGAGAGGTCAGAAAAAAGACTCTAAAATGCATTTCTCTTTGCCATACTTACGTATTTTTGAATAAGGAGAGCTTGCAAGCTAGAACAAATGTCAAGGGGTTTTTGTTTCAATAGCTAAGAAAATTGCTGTAGCTTACTGATGGTACAAAGAGCATTCCTCACATTTCAGGGATGGTAAGAACAGCAAGAATGTAATACTGGTTTTTAAAATCATAACAAAGCCCTGATGTTCAGTACACCTGTTTGCACCTCTTCATGTCATCTTAAAATGTTCAGAGTAAGTTAGAGAGCTCTTTCCCTCCTGGTGCAGAGTGAATGTTAGGCATGGGTTGTGAGATTGAAAGCCTCAAGCCAAAGAAAAAGGGATGGGGATAGGCATATGTCAATATTGATATGATTTTCTTTGAACTTGAGAAATCAAACTGTCAAGCTGAGACAATCTAAGTATAAAAAACCTTCAAAAATACTTCTCATTTTACTGTCAACAACATCACCACCACCTTTTCAATCCCCAGGAAGTATGGTGTGTCATAGCTTTTATAAAACTCTATTACTGTACAACAACAAAACCCTCCAAATTTTTTTTTTAATTTTTTTTTTTTTTTAATTTTGTTCACTCAAGATTAAATATGTGGATGTCCCTGTTTAATTTTGAAACTCTCCAAATCTAATGGTAGTTTTAGGTCTCAGTTCTCTACTCAGCCTCTTCTCCATAAAAGCCAGCCTAGCTAGCACTTTCTTTTTAAAAAGCAAAGGTTTAAGTCCTGCCTCATCTTCAGAGAGCAACTACAGTACCTTATACAAACACTCAACCCTGTTTTTCTCTGCATAGTTATATTGAGCAGGCAGCTAGAAATACTGTAATATGTTTAGCTTAGGAAACAAAATTAATTTCAGCTTAATTACTTTGTATTTACTTTTCTCATCAAGTTTTAAATGTCAAAAGATAGAATCTTTTGGCCCAGAGTCTGACCAGGCCTTGCCTTCAAGACCTACCTGCTCCTAGAACATCAAAGATAAAAGAAGAGAGAAGGATATTCGTCACATCTAAATTAATTTCTGCTTCACTGGCATGTAATTTAAATGTGTTCTCCTGTTACAGGGATTTTGCTTTTTGATTTTCATTACAGATATGAGCTATATACTACTTGCAGAGTTTTAGCTCCATTTGTGTGTTGGAAACAGAGATTTGGTATGAAAATAGATGTTTCTGGACAGAAAGTATTGTTCTAGCTTTTTGGCTCTGTAAGAACACCTTATTTAAAACTGTCTTAAAAGAAAGGTATTTATTCTTCTTAACCTATATCATTGTGTGAATCAACACATACAGGTAACCAAGGGAAACATCAAATCACAGCCAAAATGCTCAGAGTAGATTTATGTCATTACTTCTCTAACAATGCTGGACAGGTACACAGGCTCCTGTTCCCTGGAGACACAGGCTCTTGTTCCCTAGGGACAGAGTCTCCCTGCTCCCCGGGTCACAGGCTCCCTGCAGGTAGAGGATGAACAACATCAGGCATAATAAATGGCATTTTTCATACTGACATTTTTAGCATTCCCAGCTGCAAGGTCACTTTGAGCTAAACTTTCCCCTTCTCCTCCCCAAGTCCTCCAGGTTTAGATCTTTGCTCCCAACAAACACCAAAATTTTTCTCTAATCATGCATTTCTGCAGCATCAAAATAATTTTCCCTGTATTAGGTTAATTTTACATTTTTTGTGCCTTTTTAACATTTATGAGTGGTATTAGAACAGTATCTGTCATGTGGAAATACCTGCTGTGTTTTAGGCTTGCTAAACAAAATTATTTTGATCAAATTCATTCTTAACAGGATTGCAATATATGGCATTTTGTGACATGCTACATCTGATACACTGCAGAACCTGGCTGTATGGTGGAGAAAATAAAATGTATATGTTGAAACTTCCCAAGAGCAACAGGCAAAGCCAAAAGCTTGTCTTTTGTATCTCTTGAGGCCTGAAAGAAAAATTGGCTTTTCAGAATTGGCAAGACAAATAACCATGTGGGCAGGAAAATGCAGTATGAACAAACAGGGTACAACAGGGTACAACAGCTTTCATTTGCCTCTCTTTACACTCATTTATCTTCCAGCAAGCTCAGAGGCTCTACAGAAATTCGCCTTGCAGCATATATAGCTATTTTAACATTGTTCAGGGGCTTGCAAACACCAAAGCATCTGCAGAAACTTTGCTCTCTTTGTGTTGAAGCCATTATTGAACCCTCATTTAATTTTCTCGTCTGGAAAAGATTCTGGCCTTAGGTTTTTCCCTTGTTTCGTTTTTCTTTTCAAATGTGTTGAAAGGTGATGAAATTGATTATAATTGGGTCAATCAGAGTTTCAAATCACACCCAAGGGTTGGATTAAACACCGCTTTGTCCATGCGTCAGGGAGTCCTTACCAGAAGCTAGATTTTGATGTCTTACTCAGCAGAAGCAGCCACAAGAGATTCCGATGTGCAAGCTGTTTACTCAAGGAACCACAGCATGTTAAATATTAAGCAAAGAGGTTAGGCAGAAGACACAAATTCAAGGAGAGCTATTGACAAAAATAGCCAAACTGCAGAAAAGATATAGGGCTACAGAGGAGTCAGATCTGAGGGAATTAGTGGGGGTGTGGTAAACTCAGAGCTCTGGGAATGCTTGAATTCCATCTGTTTGGTAACTACTCACAATAGTGTGATACCAATGAATATTGTAATCCCAAACAGGCCCAGTGTGTCAGTGTTGCGAAGTGCAGTAGAGTGTAGCTGGCTCCCCTCCCACACTTGCTGGACTATGCTGTGTTGGATCTTTTGGGCAGAGAAGATACCTACAGAATCTCTCTTTTTTGGAATACAGGAATGTGAACTCTTCAAGAGCTACACAGGAAATCTCACTACTTTCAGCAAATTCATACAGCTAATGGATATGCAAAGAGAGAACAAAAAAAAAGACAGAAAAAAACCCCAAAAAAAGACAGGTCAGACAAGTATCATATTTGCCACAAATGAGAAAGCTCCCACAATTTTGTTTTAGTGTCATGATAAGCAGAAAAAGTGTGCAAACTAATGGTCTGGTTTGAGATGAGGAGAAAGAGCCCAAAAAGTGTTGAGATTGTTTATTTAGCAAACTAGGCAGAACTAAACAAATTTGCACTGGTGTCTACAGCTCCTGCTCAGAGTCAGTTAAAATAATGTCATTTTCCAATCACAGTTTTATTTAGTAGAAAATGTTCTCTGATTTCCCCTCTTCTGTTGACAATTCTTTTTTCTGAAAATACCTTTCTTATATGTCCCTTTCCTGCATCTCTTTATGTTCCTACTAGGCTTTGAGGGAGAGAAGGTAACTTTCAGGTAAGAGTGGGTTCCTGATTTTTCCACCATGCTTATATCTAGAAGGTAACATATTTACACCCCAAGGAAGGAAAAAATGCCAAGAAATATGAAGAAGGTTCTTTTTTTTTTAATTAGATCAGGCCAAGTCTGACAGTACTATTACTTTACAAGACTGTATATCCAATGGGTCCTTCCCTTTGTAAAGGCTCACTGTGGGCCCTGGGCTTGGCAGAACTTAATCTGGAGGCACAAATCCTTCTTTGAGTCCCCCTCTCTCATGGCAGAATGCAAGTTCAACAGTTTAGATAACTTCAGCTGTGAAGCTGTTTATTTCATATAATCATAGAATCACAGAATAACCAGGGCTAGAAAGCACCTTAAAGATCCAAAGCCCTGCCTTGAGAGCTTCAGATAGCAACCTCTGCAGATATTTGCTGACTCTCTTGGTTATCCCTGTTCACATCTATCCTTGCTTCCTCTGTGTGGCTGGTATCTATGTCCTGAAACCTTCTTTTCTGCCCCCTTTGTGACTCCCACAAGTCCGTACATTGTCATTCTCTTGCCTTTGATTATGCCCCATCTCTGTCAGGCTATGTTTCTGTGAGTGATGTTTCTGTAATTGGTCAGTACTGCACAGTCCTACCAGCACTGAGACAGAAACAAGGGGGTTAGTTGTTCCTGCAGCAATAAACTCATTGAACAATTTCCATGGAAGCTAGGGGACAGGAAGCAAGGAAGGAGGATGAGCTAGTGGTGGCAGGTTAAACTCGTAGGGGGCAATTCACAGATTTGCATTTTATTTCTGAGGTTCCAGTGATTCCTTCTTCATATGAACTATCAGATAGGATTAAAAAGAGAGTGGATAAATAATGCATGGTGTTATTCACTGACAAAAATATTGCTAAAATTCACTTCAAACAGCATACTCTATTATATAGTCAGATTTTTCAGAGCCCTTCCATTAGTGCCCATTTAAACATGTAATATTTTCCAATTAAATGTGTTGATAAGAATTATTCATTTTAATAATTCAAACATTTCCAGAGCTCCCTGAAGAGCGTTACCATGGAGGATTGGACCCTCTGCTGGGAACACTCACAGCATGTTAGGGTACACTCTAGGCCAGCTGCTTAACATCAGTGGTGCAGGAGCATGAAATACAATCCTGAGAAACATTAGCATTGGTTCCATAGCTGTCCTTTCTGTGGCTGTGCCAAAGTTAGATTTTTGAGGTAGCTTTTGAATTCTGGGACTTTTGAAGCACCTTCGTGTAGGCTGCAAATCTGTCTCCTGCTGTACCTTATGGTGATGGCTTCCTCATAGATTTAGTCCTCTTAGATTGTTCAAGGACAAAGTGAAGGCTTCTATAATCCAGTTATCCTTCCTTGTCTCACTTCTGGAAGACTGTTAGCCCAGATCACAGGCAAGTTGTTCTTGCCCCTCCTTCAAGTCATGTTTTTGGCATGGTCCTCTTCTTTAATGATCAGAAATTAAGACACCTGCTCCTCATGAGTATTGAAAATCTTGTGGGATACTCTGGAGAGAGGGTTTGATGTGATATCCCTGGCCAGTGTTTCCATTTGCCACTGCCATGTAGCACATTGGTTGGCTACCAGTGGGCTGGTGTGGCTCTCACCCTCCCACTGCAGATGGCTGATGCTCTGTGTTTGTGTGTGGGCACAAGAAATGAGACAGACAGACTGCAAAGTAATTTAGAAACAAGAGATATGATACAAAATCAAAGGTTTTTATCATCAGAAGATCTCCAGTTCATATTCATAGACTTAAGTTAAACTAAAAGAAACCTAACAACAACTGAAAATGAGAATTACAAGGTCCGTGTATCTTTCAAATTTAATAAAATTGCTTCTGATTTTGTTTTGCATAAATAAAGAAGCAAGAGGATCAGAGAACTGGTCAAGCTGTTTCAGGAAAGCATAGAAACCTGAAGGGAGATGANAAAAAAAAAAATTAGAGGCAAAATGTCAGAAACTATGTAAAAAATTTAATTGTTATTGCAGGTCTCTTTGCACTACTTCCTTATCTACATATAAAATTCAGATTAGTTAGAAATACTAATGCCTTTTAAAAACATGTCAGCAATCCACATCACCTACATTTTTCTAACGAATCAATAATGCTGTGAAATATGGAAACGTTTTCTTGTTCCGATTTTCAATGCTTATTTCATACCCTTATATCCTTGGAATGCTTACAAGTAAAATTCACAGTTTGTGTTCTTCAGGCTGTGATTTGGAGATGCATGAAAGTTTATCAACTGTGGGGAGATTATCAGTGGTCAAAGATAAAATATTCTGAATAATTTGGCATTGAAAAAATCCTTAAAAAAAGAGTTCTGAAACAAGCAGAATCCACTGGCAAGACCTGAGAGAATTTTTCATCTTACAAATATCAGCCTAATTACATAAAATATGCTGAAACCTAGACCAAACAATCAGGGCAATTGTTCAGTCATTACATTAACAACCAGAAACCAAACTCTTGTCTGAAGTTAGGGTAGACTTCATTGAGAGGCTTGAAAGTTCACAACACACAGGAAGATCATTTCCTACCTACATACCATATACTTTTATTCACGGGGGGGTAAACGTAAAAATGGAAAAAAATCTTTCTTTTAGAAAGATCTTCTTTACAAGGATAAATAAATATAATTGGTCCTTTTTTCTAATAGTTCTTTTTCCTGTGAGAGACAAAATTTGGAATTGGATTAACCGTTTACTATTGGGATTTTGAATGCTTAAACTTCTCCTATATTGTAACTGATGGCTAATGTGCTTACAGTATATAAGTGGAAGTGTGCTTGTATACTTTTGTATCTGACAAGAACCATTCTACAGTCAGTACTGACATCAAACCTTGCCCTATTTCTGCCTAGGTGTTGGCTGACAGTGCACCACTGCAACAACCAATACAAATCAAATCCTGGGCTGCATCCACTGGGACACTGCTGGAGACAGAGACAAAATCATCCCAATCTTTTCAGTGCTTGTCAGGTTGCTCCTGGACTATTGAATGCAGTTCTGGGCCCCACAGATCCAGAAAGACGCAGAAAAACTGGAGAGAGTCAAAGAAGGCTGTGAAGGTGGTCAAAGGGCTGAGGAACCTTCCCTGAGGAAAAGCTGAAGGAGTTTTGTCTCTTCTTCCTGGAGAAGAAGCTGCTCATGGAGACCACAGCACAGTATTTCAAGACTTACAGGGTTGATACAAAGAGAATGGAAGTTCTCCTGTGTAGACACAGGGATAAGGCATGAGGCAATGGTATTTGCACTGGGAGAGATTTCATATTGGCATAAGAAAGAAATTGTTCAATGTGAGGACAACCCATCACTGGAGCAACTTCCTCAGGTATGTGGTGGAGTCTCCATTTCAGGAGGCTTTCATGATGCCTTTGGACAGGGTGCTAGGCAGTCTCATACAGCTTCCTTTTACCACAGATTTTGGACCAGGTGATCCTCGGAGGTCCTTATCAATCTGGACTGTTCCATAATTCCAGGATCCCATGGAACCAGAGAAATATTAAACAGCCAGAAAATTTTGTTTAGATAAATACGCTCCTGTTTTGTTGATTTTGTATGTATCAAACCCACGACTTCCTCTAGAATGTTACCTTTTCTTCATGTCATTGCAAAGTCACTTGAGTGTGCAGAAATAACAATATATTTTATACTCAGCTTGGTGTCTGTCAGACAAGCTGAGCTAAAAAAAAAAAAAAAAAAAAAAAAAAAGGGGGCTTTTAAATTTTTTAGGGGCAG
>WEIU01006584.1:67174-79593 GCA_013389925.1 Aegithalos caudatus | reverse complement strand
AAGCAAGAGGCGTTGTTCATTCTGGAGAGCTGAAACATGCTTCTCTAATGCTCTTCTTGGTATCTTCCCTGACAGCTAATGAGATAATAAGAATATATGTATATATAGTCATTACTTACACCTTCCCCCAACTTTGTGGTGTGGAGCTGACCTGTTTCTTCTCCACTCATCTCCCACTCCACCCACCTCCAAATGGCTACCAATCTGTGACATTTTTTGCTCATTTGTTAACAATTGTGCAGGCTGGCCATCCTGTGCATGAAAAAACAAAGTGGTTCATTTCCTCTCTGCATTTCTACCCCATATGAACAACATCAACACAGGCTCTCTTGAAAAACATTACTATAGCAACTGGTCTCAGGTGTCTCTCAGCAAGAGCACTCAATACTATGTAAAAGCTATTCAGCTCAACATATTAATCCATTTGACCTCATTGCCAGTTTTGCTCCTGAGAAGAAAAAAGATAAGTTCAAAATAAGATAATTAATAAAGTTGCTGGGCACCTGGTAACAAATAGTAAGACAAATATATGAATAAGCAATCAGAAAAGAATCAGTGACTTTTATTTAAAACTCTTACTTCAGGTGAAACATTCCACTTCAATTTTCAGAGTTCAGTAATCATATTCTGGCAACTCTTTTCAAAGTTACTTTTTACCAGCAATAATTGTACAAGCTATGACAAGGAAGACTGAGCTTTATAAATTCTTGAAGGTTTTTCTCATTCTAAGCCAACTACTCAGCCTATCTCATTGTATTTAGTTACATGATTGCAATGAACGTTTCTTTGAGCACATGAGGATTAAGAAAGAGATGTATTTTCAGTTTAAAAACTAACATGTGACTTGGAGAGAAAAAAGCTTTCTTAAGGTCATTATTGTAAGCAAATACTTCTAACTGTAGTTGAGTATCTAATAAGATTATTTCAAGGTTTTGTACTAATTAACACTGGTGGACCAAAGGCTTTCTCAGCTAGTGAAGGTCTCAAAAAATGTTGTATCACACTTGAACATGTGTCTGCACATTTATATACCAAGTATATCTTAAAAAAACAACATTGAACCACACAAGAAGAGCAGAGTTTTATAAAATGGTAGTATAAAGAAGATTGTAATATACTCCTATATGCCCAAGCTGCCAGTGGTCATCTTAACAAATCTGGGAGCAGTAGCGAAGTTCAGAGATACAGTGCATGCCTGTGTCTGTTGGAAAAGGGAATTGAATCTTGTGTAACTAAAAAAAAAAAAAGGAATGGAGTGGGTTATATTACACGTTGTCTCCTTGTCATGTGTTACTTCTGCTGTGTTATGCTGCCACTGCATGTCACTCATAATACCAGTGAGATTTTAGCAAGGTTTAGGAAGTTCTGGTGGGGTTACCTTGTTGCTTTCAGGGAAAAGAGCCACCCTCATTTAAAAGTAAATACAATTTTTACTCCCACACAAAAGTAATTATTCATAGCAGTATGTAATTTAAATCCAGAGAACAGCTATTGGCAGTCTGTGCTTTGTTTCTGGAGTTTACTGTGTCATTCTCTTTCACATTAAAATTCTAGTGGCTACACTATAGTTAAGCCATTCTCATTATTATTTTGTACTCTATATTCCAAACAACTTAGAAACCAGTCCACAAAAAATTGAAGCTTAAAACCAGCCTTTTTAACACTCTAAAATTATTTTTTTTCACTGTGGGGAGGTAACGTATATTTTTGGATTGTTAATTTCTAAGTTTGTACTGTACTTTTACATATCAATTAAAAAAATCATTATTTAATTTTTCTTACCAATCCTTCTATCTTTTATTTTAAAATAAACTAGATTGTGCTTGTTATTTTCTCCAGGATGAAATTTGGAGTAAGGTCTGACTCACACCTGCTGTTTTAGACACATGTTATCTTAGCTGTCAAAACCTTTATTGGAAGAAAATAGTATGAGTGAGATGAAAAGGATAAAGAGCCTTGTATGTCATCAAGAGAATGTCTTTCTCTGCTTTCTGTTTTCTTCAGTAAGAATGCAATTTAGAAACTTTTACTTTTTACTGTAAAAAATATAAGTCTGCAAATAGACAAAAAATTAAAGCTTTGACTTGCTTCAATATTTGGGAATAAAAGGGAAAAGAGAGAAGAAATATAGTTGAAATGCAGAAAGGGTCTGGATCTTCTGTATCTGGAAGAATTCTTTTATTACCTGAAATCCAGTTTTGCATGAAAACTCTTTGTATGTAGTACACCTTAACCCTCGGTTCAAAGTCCATTCACACAGAAGAGCAAACTAACCCAGAACAGCACTTCCCAAAGTTAGTCAGGAAGAAAATGCCAATATAACTTTCATCAGACCTTTCAAATGCTACACTCAAAACTGTAGAGCTGGTCCCGGCATTCTGCTTTCTCAAGGCAAAATCCCCAGACTAACTTACAGATACAAAAAGTAGTGTTTGGGTCTAATTGTATGTAGTATTGTCTAGAATTTCCTTAAAAATGGGAGCACTGGTTCATCTCCTTTCTGTGCTGTGGAGATGCACACATAGAAATTGAAATAGGTATAGACGCATATTGCTTGCTGTGGGGTGCAAATCAGTGGTAGGTGCCTGTGGCAACCCAGGGACATCCCAGTAGGAACAGGCTCAGGAAACATTCAAGGTCTGCTGGGACAAGGGGATAGTTTACAAGAACCAGTGTTATACAAGCAGGAAATTCTGCTCCCTATTTCCAGGATGACTAACATTTCTGGTGATTAAGGTAGCCACTGGAAAAAAAATGTTATGGCTTATGTAATAAGATATCATATGGGAGTGAGAATGTGTACTTGCTCGAGGACACCTGAGCTCACTGCTGCACTAAAGCACTGTCCTTGGTTTCTCCCAGTCCTGCATCAATCTTGACTCATGCACTTCAGGGATGTGGGTAGGGTAACAGCTGTGAGATAGGAGAGAAAATTTAGATATGTAGAAGAAGAGAGAGGAAAGGAATTTGGTTTTGTTATGTAACAGGTGACCCAGCTTACTGATGGAAATGTTTTCCTCCTCTCAAGTTCTCAGTGATCATTTTAAATGAAGGCAATTTAACAGTGTGTTCTGAACAGACAGAGGTTCTTTCTAAAAGGCATCTATACACAGTCTGAATTATTTCCATCTAACAGAGGGCATTGCTATGGAAGCAGCGGTCAGAGTGCTTCTGACTGAATGTCATGGTCAGACCAATGGTACAAAACCTGTACCCAAGGTTCTTAGAATTTCCTAGTATCTGGAAAGTTCTAAAAAGTTAAAATAAAAATGGAGGCATTTAAGGAACTTTTTCAAGTTTTGGAGAGTGACGGAGAAAAAAAATCATAGATCTGGGTTTACTGAGTCACTGAATTTTTTCATATTTGATAAAGTAAAATTAAATAAAGTGATATACACTGTATGGGAAAATTCATATTACTGTTTCTGCTCAGGGTACATTTTATACTTGTACTTTTAGAGGTACATTGTTCAGTATTCTGATACTTGTCTAAAGGCACTGTCAGGTAAACTTCAGCTTGAACAAATTATTTTGTTCTTCCTCTAAAAGTGACTTGGAATTCCTCACTGCTTCTTCACTTGCTTGCAAATAGGTGAGACAATTTCATGAGTTTGTTGACTTTGAGGCCAATTAACCTCAATGACTGAAAGCAGAGCTCAGGCTGCAGGGGTGTTTTGTCTGGTAGCTCGTGCACCTCAACATGCTAGAAAAAAGGATCTTCTCCATCTCTCTGTGACACTGGCAAAGCTGATTCAAGCCTTTATTTATACACCCATAAATAAATAAAGTGAATTTTTAATTAACCACCAACTGTTTTATTGTAGTTTGCCATTAGTGTGAAAGGTTTGCCAGTTTATGTATCTAGCAAGTAATGATATCAACTATGAAAAGAGGAAGCTCTTCTCACAGGGGAAAACTATCCCTTCCTGAATTCAACATGAATGTAAGCAGAGGAAAATTCATCTATAAATAAACTAAATTAACTCATGTGCCACAATGCCCATCACACCAGTTTTAATAATCACGATCAGTGCCAATCAGAGGTTGTTTTAAGAACCAGCTGGGATAATGATCACTTGGCTTTGAATCCAACATTAGTACTAGAATTAGGAAATTGATCATTCTATCCCAGGTGCCATGTGGCAAAACTTCTTTCCTCCCCAGGTATTGACAAACTCCCAGGGCTTACTGCAGGAGCTGGCTGGAGGTGCACAGTGATTAGCCTTCCTTTGCGCTCTCCAGCTCTACAGGCAGCAATGTCAGAGGAGGGGAGATCAGCTAAAGACAGTCATAGCAACCTGTGGCAATAACAACAAGCCAGAACTCTTAAACTGCTGTGAGGGCTGATTTTTCTCCCTCCACCCCTGCTCTTTCCGCCTCCCTGCTGTAGAAATGCACCAGCGTTGCACTCTGCTGATAGACTTGAACCTGTCACACCTTCTACATCTCCTAGAATGAGGGAAAGGCAGCTGGATTCATAGCACCTCATCTGCAGAGCATTGGCTTCCCAAATGAAGAATAAACAAGTGAATTTGGTGAGTTTATTGTTCTCTTTAAAAATCTTGAAAAGAAGTAAGAGAGTTGTTGTGTTTTTGTTTTTTTTTTAATGAAAGTTAATTTCAGATGTTGTGATTGTTCTTTCCTAACTCTTTACATTATGGCATGGCTAAGAAACTCTGGAAATTTAGTTTAATAGCTCCCTCTGATCCTTTGAGATGAGCTGCAGGCTGAAGTAGAATGACTGCAAAGCCACAGATGCCTGAAAATATTACTCATCTTGACTGGTGCAGTATCAGGATACTGGAGACCTTGTATCATACAGCAACTAGCTGTTTATAGATTTGCTGTTCCAGAATGAGCAGACAAAGTAATGGATACAGAAAGGTTTCAAACATCTTAAATAAATTGGCACTGTCATGGAAGGGAAAAGATGAAGTTCAAAACTACACCTGGTTTAATGTAATAAAAGTTCATTAATTAATTTATGATGCTTTTAAATAATAAGGACAAAGTAAACAAAAGTTACTTTTTTAAGTTATGAAAGAATATTAGTGTCTTCATTTCTCTGCTCTGATTGATTTTAATTCTTGTACCCAGAGTGTATACACAGAGTGCCACTGTTTTGGTCTTTGTTACCTATAGAATTTGTCTACATTTTCAGCAGCATTGTATGGGATGGGAAGTTGATTAAATGAGAATTGGTTTGTGCACCCTGTTCTGGTACCAATATGCAAATACACTTCAAGGGCTGATACTTGACTCTGTTGAGAACTTTAACCAACTGGAATTAGTTTTGGATGAGTGAGACATTTTCTTCAGGGGTTTTGATAGTTATTGCTCTGGACATCAGAGTTTATTAGACTAAAGAGGCAAGGACTTTTTAAGTGGAGTAAAACTTTTTATGTTATTTGGGTGATAAGAACATAGAATTTTCTTGCTATGTGAAAATGTATTTTACACAGAACATATCCTTCTGTGACTAAAACTGTACAAACAAAAGAAATTTTCCTGAAAAAGGCTAATTTGAAAAGGTGTTGCAACTATGGTAAGTGATCTTACTGCTTCCTAGAAGATTAACTGTGAAGTGAAATGTCTTGCTTTCTCTACTTTCCATATTATGACCTTGGTTTAGAGGCATTCTAAGTGAGGTAAGTGCTGAGAAATTATGTCTGACAGTAGTGTTATGGGTGGGGGCAGAACGAACTTCTTTGGACAGAGTAGGGTCTGAGCAAGTTTAAAAAAAAGCATTATATGGAATGGCCATTGCTGCCCTCTGGCATAGAAGAGTGAGGACCTGCATTTTAGGTTTGTGGTTTGCTATAAACATTCAAGTCAATTTATTGACAGCACTAAGACCTGTCTATATATGGCTAGAAATTATAACATCCTCACTGTTGGGAGAAGGGACAGATGAAATGTAAAATGAATTCTCTGGGTCTGTTCCACTACTATTCAGGTTTAAGAGCAGAAATATTTTGAGACACAAAATATGTGGGTCTGTCTTGCTTGTGTGCAGCCTCAGAGGCAGAGATGCAGAGGCTTTCATATTTTAAAGCATAGCAAAATAGATTGAGACATCCAGGAGTATTTTCCCAGCAAGTGAATAGCATGGTCAAAAGATCTCAATGTTTCTGAAGGATTCTTAAAAATATGTGCTGTTTATGTTGTTAGCTATGCTAACTAAACTTGTATGGGGACGAGAGGTCAGGGAGAAGTTAGGACTGGCATTTTGTTTTGTAGTTTCTGGATCCCAAATGTAATTCTGCAGTATGTTAAAATTATATATTAAAAAATATTTTAGAGGTCTCATTTTTTATAACTCAATGACAGAAAAATATTTTTCTAATTCCACTCTCTACATGAACATATAAATGTACAAATACCCTCTGAAAGTCACTGGCTTTCACAAGAAGTTGTCTTGTGGAGGTGTGATATGCTTTTTGTTTATTTTTATATTTCTTCTTTTAATGCAAAAAATTGCAGAAATTTATGGTGTCTTAACACTCTATTCCTGTTGGTCTCTGTGTTCTCCACAGCAGTCCTGTGACTGTTTTGTCACAAATGGTGAAGGGAATACATATATGGAGTACAGTATTGCTAAAACAATAAACATAAGTTCACTTGAGAATAAAATAATATTAAATAAGAAAAAAACTAAAACCCAGTGTTGTCCAATAGCAGGAATTCTTCTGAAGGATGAGGCTTCTCAGAAAGACAGCAGTATATTTTAAAATGGCTAGGAATGTAATTTGGAACATATAATTTATAACAGAGATTAAAGGATTAATTGTTTGCACATTTTGTTTCTAAAAATTATAGTTCACCTATGCAATGACATTCTTCCCATCTTAAATATCTTTATCACAAAAAGAGCAGCTGTAGTCCCTACCTGTACTGCTGTATTTTTGACTTTCTATGGAACTGAATAATATTAGCATAAACAGTAGTGACCCTATCTTCACATATGGCATAAAACATGTTGAAAACTGTTATTTTTGGTTAAAGGGAGGATCTTGGAAAAAGCCCTCCTCATGGCTGTAACAATATTGGCTGAGCATATGATTTAAAAACTCCTGTTGTTGCATGACATCTCTTCTCCAAGAAGTTGAAGTGTCGAGATTGGTCAGTGAGGATCAAGTTGCCCAAGGTGGCTGTGGTAAAGCTTTCCTGTGGCAAGCACAAAAGAGAAAGACTTTTCAGTATCATGTATCTCTAAAGTAGATTTCTACTGCTTTAGTCTCTTGGAGTCCGTTTCTGTTGGTGTCCTCCAGCTCCAGTCCTGACTGGGACTCACCAGCACACAGGGACTCTTTCCTCAGAAAGTCACCCAGAAAGGTACCTCAAGGAACATTTTCTGTACAGTCATGCCCAAAAGCACGTGTGAATTAGACATCACAACACTTTCCATCCACAGATTTTAAATGGATGGGTGCATCCCTGACCACTACGCGTGGATCATTTTCTAGGCTGTGGGTGTAGCAACCTATTTGCCTTGCAGTGATTGTTAACACTGGCATTTTCCACACATCTGAGTATCAATCTGGTCCACTTTCTGACACTCTGCTCTGCTGGATGAAGGATTGCCTTTCTGCCTTTGGAGTGCCAATTGCTGCTGAGGTATGTTTCATGGATCTTCAGGGCATATGAGATCATATCTCACTGGAAAATAAATGCTCTACCAACAAGCTGACTCACTCTCTCAGCTGGAAGGGTGATATGCCAGTGTCTGGGTCAGAAGTTTGCTGTGACTGAAAACCAGCTGTGGTGATGGGTATGTGAGTGTGGTGTGGGACTTGCTGGTTCTCTTGAGAGGCAGATGTGAAGTTTCCATGGCATGCAGCACCCTCTACTCACTTTGCTAAGGATGGCTGGTTTCTGATGGCATTGCTGCCTGAGAAACACCATGCTCACAGAATTACACCTAGATTACATTAACTGTGTTAATCATAAATTGTTTTTGTCTGATTACCAGTTTTCTTCAGTATGAATAGCACAGAGTCTCGGGGGAAAATGTAAAATCTTAGGAAGATGCTGATCAGAAATAGACAAGGGAAGCAGCCTTTATGTGAAGCAGCTGGATAGGTGTTTTATCTGAATTATAGAGAGGTGCAGGTGAATTTTGACTTTCCTTAAGTGAGACCTTCTCTTAAAAGGTGCATGAATGGTTTGAAATACATTTTGGCTACTGAATACTTTCTACGGAATAAATGCATATTTGCTAGCTTTTTCCCATTAGCTTCAAGTAAATGGCATCCTCTACTCAACTTTTTAAGTAGAGGGGGTTTTCTTGCGATAGCTAGATACCCAACCATGATTTTCAATGTGCAATATGAACAGGATAACAGTGTCTTGTTGAAATGGATAATGCATCTAGGCTTGAGGGTCACTCCAATATAGAGTCAATGCTTCTAGAGATGAAGTTGCAATGCTTTTTTCTCTCTAAATAAATATCTAGACTAGAGTATCTTTAAATGAGTTCAAAATTAGGGGCTGAAGTACCTAACATGTGAATTACTCCATTAGTTTTTCTCATGTTGTTCTTCTTAATTTCTAATAAATTTGGGGGATTGCCACGAATACTGAAAAAGGTTAACACAAGGTAATGAAGCTGTTGTTTAATTATGCTGCCAGGGCATTAATTTCGTATCCTGGAGATGCTGTGACCTTCCTGAAGACAGGGGGGGTTTAGCTGGTGATTGCAATTAGTTGCAGTCGTGACCTGCAGTGTGTGAACTGTGAGCTGCTGACCGGCTAGTCCTGAAGCCCCGTAACACTCCAGGCCGCAGGACGGAGCCGGGATGAGACCGGGTGTTCCTGATCCGGCTTTGCCCTCTGGTGGTACCTGCTTGAAAGATTCCCTGAGCTCGAGAGAGAATAAAACCTCTGAAGACCCTGAGAAGATCTGGGGAAACAGCAAGCGTCCATGATGGATGTAAAAGTACACCAAAAGAAGGGAAAGTCTTGCACACATCAGTACTGTGGATGCCAAAAAGGATGGCAAGGAAGTCTGGGGCACCAAGGTTCAGTGCTACTTCATCGAGGTAAGCCTGACAAGGAGGAGTTTTTCTGACATGCAGTTTCTCACTGCTCTGACCAACCCTTTGACACGACAAATACATACACTTGAAAAATATCACAAGTATTGTCTTATTGAAGCTCGGTTTCTTACCTGATTATGAGGACACACGCAAAAACATGCCCTGTATCTTGGTAATTGGGAGAACTTTAGAAAATTGGGAACATTAATGAGAGACATCCTCTCACCTGCTTTCAGAGAGCTCTGAGTAGTTCTAATGGGTTTTCATGGAGTGGCCTTTCATTTAACTAGCAGGTGTTTTTGGCAGGAGACAGGTTTTTTTTATTTGTACTGTGTGGTTTATGTGCTGGCAGCTCTGCATGTGTGTGAATAAAACTTCTGCTTCTCCTCTTGGAGCAGGAACTACCAATTATTTATAGCCTATAAGGAAAAGAAGTGCAAAATGCTTATCTGAGAATACAATTGAGGTGTAAATCAAGTGTCAAGCAGCAACTACAATAAAGAATGTTGCAGTTTGAGGGGAACAATTCTCTTGGGCAATATCCAAAAAAGGTGCACATTTTGAATGTCTAGATGCAGCATTATTTGATGTTTTTGCTGTTTTCCTTTCTACTTTAAATTAAGGAACAGAGAGATTAATGTCTTTCAGGGAAATAATGGATTTTTTTTTACTGAAAAAAATATTGTTTAGTCTTGGGGAAAAAGTTTGAAACAGTTGTTGTTACATCCAGTCATATAAAAAAGAAAAACAGATGCCCCTTTTAAACTAATTTTTTTTTTTTTTTTTTTTTTTTTTTTTTTTTAGCATTTACAAGCAGAAATTACCAGTAAAAGAGAATCAATGTACTTACAGTGGATATAAAAATGTAGAGCTAATCACTGCAATAATTTTGTGGAAATTGCTACTAATAAATAACAATAAAATCTAGGGCATGGCACAAATTATGTATCTTGACATGTTTTTCACCACATTCTGAAATAGCCTGATTACTGGAGACAGGCCTTGCTTGGACATTGCAGTTATCATATCCTGTATCATGGCCTTTCAAAGAAAGAGCAATAAAATCATGCTTCCTATGATCTATATGAACACATATACCTCCCTTCTTACAAAATTTTGTTTTCTCTTTTATGTTCTGGATCCTGACTTTAATTATTTAAGCCTTGTAAAGAACTGTGCTGGAAATAGACAGTATGGTACAATTTAGTTATTCTAGCAGTATCACATTGCCTGAAACTAAGGATCCCTTCAGAAAATGGTGTCCTGAGAAAGATATCATAGCCCTACTAAAAAGCCAAAAGCCAAAATACTCTGGAAAGCATTCCCTTCACACAGATCAGCAGTTGTTTTTACATCTGGAATTACAAGATTCTATGTACCCAAAATGATGTTGTCCATTTAATTGTAGCAGGGTTCTTGAGGTATTTTGTACCCATGGGAGAAGAAGGAATAAATTAAACACTAAAATACACATATTTATGAGCATTTTCATATTAAACGAGATCTTTGCTGTTCTCATCTTCAATTTTGTTAGTGTTTAGCAGCAAAAGGAAGGCTAACTCTCTTTTATCTCAGTGTAAAGGATCCACATTGCCATCAGTTCTATTTCAGCATTCAAAATTTTAACGACCTTTTAGTAAATGGGGTTTCTTCTTAACACAACACGGTTTGCAAAGCCCCAAAATAAATAATTATCAGAGCTATAACCCATATAATCAGAGTTGCTATATTGGACAGCATCTGTGTATTTGGGAAGAATCATTTGCATGCTTTAAAATGTTAAAATTTGCCAGTTTATTACACTAAAATTCTGAATGAAAGCATGAACGACTTCTTTAAATAGTCTGTTCAAAACACTTTTTTTTTTTCTTAATAAATAAATTTGAAATGCTACTCACTTAAAAACATACCTTTTCCTCTTCTTGAAGATAAATAAGCAATGTACTTCTTCGTTCTCTCAAAATTTCATCTGTTTACATGAGCATTTTTCTCCTTTGAAGGCTAAAGAAATCTAAAGATGATTAATAACTGCATGAACATAGGCTTTCAAAGCAGGCAATAATTCTGGATTTCTAAACTTAGTAAGAATAATGTGTATTCTTTACTTTAGGAGCACTAGCTTTGGTAGCTAATATTTATGCAATTCACTTCTAAACAAAAATACAAGTTGCTTCTAACTACTTTTTGATATCACTTCAGTTTTCTTAGGAGCCATATTTTAAAACACTATTAACTTATGGATACTTATAAGAAAGACTTTCCATGTTTAGTGTACAGCATCTAAAATCATGTGAAAAAGCTGAGAAATGAGTAAATGAGACAGAGTAGGGAGAAAATTAGGAGAGATGAAATGAAGAATTGAACTCAAAGTTGGTATTAGGGTGTTTACAGTTTGGTGTCTGTACTGTTTGGAGGGGTTCGAGTTAAAATATGATGAAAATTGTGACTGAGGAAAATGGCTTATGACCAACACTTGAATATGTATGGGCAAGACAGTGAGGAGGAGAAGAAATCAAGACCAATACTGAGACCTGCAAGACCCAGACAAACACTTTGGTAATTGGGANTAGTATAGTCACTTAAGCTTAGTGTCATCGTAGTTTAAGACATCATCCTGCATATTTTACCAAAGATCCAAGGAATTGTCACAGTTCCCTGCTATTGAAAAACATTTGTTGAAGACTTGAGAAGAATATTATAGCTCAGCTGTTAATCACAAACAATAGTAAGTAGATTATGGGTTGGTGCTTATACAGCATGTAAGAGAAATCTCCCTTCTCAGAGAATCTGACTTAAACAATTCTCAGCTTCTTAAATATCTTAACAGGTGTAAATCTCTGTGTACTCATATGGTTCTTATTTTGTGCAGCTATACAGTTTATACCCTACCACTAATAAAGGGTATAAAAAAATCTCATCTTTGAAGTACTATCAGGGTTTTGTATAATTCTGAACCTTTGGCTTCTGGATACTTTTGCGGATTTGAAATTTTAGTAATTCAAAATAGTCACATGAGCAACCTGGAAAGTCTTAGGTCTCTTATAAGCATGTTGATAACAATAGTTTAGCTGTATTCCCCTTTGAAATGGCTTCAGTCCTACATAAGACTACATGGATGATAATTTTGAGATGATTATTTACAGTTCTGGAATAAAACATCTTCTCCTTTTTTTCCTATATAGGAAAGGCTGGCACAGAACTCAGTCACACTACCTAATTTAAATATTGTAAACTGTTCCTATTTTTAAATTTTTTGATTTTTTTTTTAAATTTTACTTTTCATGTCAATATTATGCTCTTAAAATCAACACTTTCCATTTGAAGCCAAAGAGCAGTAGAACAGACTAGATTTTTTTTTTTTTTTTTTTTTTTTTTTTTTTT
>WEIU01006584.1:24748-35836 GCA_013389925.1 Aegithalos caudatus | reverse complement strand
CTGAATGTGTTTGACAAAAATTCTGCTAGCAGAGGATGGCTCCCATCCACTCTTGTGGGGACAATTCTCCCTTTTGTGTATGTGAGGGTTCCTGGGAAGAGACCAGAGTCATTCTGCTCAGGGAAGTGAGAGAAGAATTTTGTAAAGGGAGCATATGAAAGAGCTGAAATTGGAAGATATGAACAGTTCAAGTGGCTAAAGGAGGTTTTATGTACACAAGATAAACAGAGGAGCATTATGGTAACACCAGATATATGGGAAAAACCTTGATATGTCCATCTTGAGCAACATGAGTCCACCTTGTAATGAATTGTGTGCTGTAATTTAGATGCTGNNNCTGTAATTTAGATGCTGCAGAGGATATGCTGTGATACTTGGGAGGAACCACTGCAAATCCCTAAAAGCCGTTTTCACAAATCAGTCACTCGCACCTAACAGTAATTTTTTTTCAAGTTTTTAGTGCTAAGCAGGAACCACAGACTTACCAGAGGTGTGCAACCTGTTTTTTGTTCTGTGACCTGATAAGAAGCTTGGACACATAAATGCTGTGTAGCCTGATAAAATCTATTCTAGCCATAGTGCCTCTTTCTTGTTGAGAAGTGATAACCATTGGAAGGTGTCTTACATTCTATTTTTATGCAGTTGTTTCAAAGTCTCCATGAAAGAGCAAGGCATGTAAAATGACAAGTAGAAAACTCAGTCTTTTTATACAAATACACATGTCAATCAGTGTAATTCAGGTTTTTCCCTCATAGAAGCTACCTTATTCGTGTAGCCAGAGGGAAGAAAGTAACCCGTGTGGCCCTTGTGGCTGGTGGGAGAACCTAGCATTTCAGGAAGTTGCCTCCAGAGCCTGATGAAGTTAAACTGTATTCCAGGTTCTACTCCCTATTGCATTCTAAATGAAATACAATTTACCTCTTTGTTTCACTATGGTCACCTCAGTCATATCAATAATGTTCCTAGATACAAACTACATTTTGTAAGATTGTATTATTTCCTCTGTTCCTGGCAATTGTTTACTGTCATGTGACTCACCACCATAGATTTCCTTATCAGGGTTCAGGCTAACCAATGGTAGAGCAATAATTCTGACCACTGTGTAGAAGCACTTCTAGATGAGGATTTTTAAACTAAGCAGGTTTTAACAGAAAAACAAGCTGTTTTTAGAGGTAAAGACACTCCCTGGGTGTCTTTATTGCTGCATGGGTATTGCTGTATGATTTGTGCAATATTGGCAAGGAGAATCCTCTCAGAAATCCTAGGGAGCTGTGGTTGAGCATGGAGGTTGGATTACATGATCTCCCAGTGGTCTCTTTCAACACTGAACACAAAAGTATTCAACCAAAACCATTTCTCTTCCATTTCTTCCTCTTAAATATCTTTATTAGTCTTGTGCTCTGAAGGGAATTTTCAACACTTAAAGAAACGTCAGATAATTTCATTAATTCAATGAATAGAATGGGCAAAGGGCAGAAACAATATAAATTAGTGCATCAAAGTATAACCTAATTGAGCCGAGAAAAGTCTAAGATTCTTGCTTCAAAAGTTGTACAGGAGCCTTCAGAACTTCTATTACTATTTTAATTTTGATGCATATGTTTTGTGTTTTGTTATATGTATTAAGCTGCTGTATAATTTGGAGTAAAGATTCAAATGTTAGGGCATTTCTAATTTTCCTTACTTTCCTCTCTGGATCTACTTGCAGTCATAAAAGGTAGTTAATTAAAAATTCCTACATTAACAAGTGTTGTAACATACTTAGCTTTAATATTTTTGCTGTAAGTAAATACATTGCATAGTGTTTTATGCAAGAGTGGTTAGAGGTGCTGTTGCTCAAGTGCTTACAAATATTAATCTGGTAGCACTCTTCTCCAGTGCAGAGGGTCCCTTGTGGGCTAATTGCAAAGAAAAAACTCATCAGTGCATTATGCAGTTTAATGTAACCTTCTGAATTACCTTGGCATTACGAGAAATATTTATTTGATTTTAGAGTCAACTTAAGGAGGCTCAGCTGCCAGGATGCAAATTTTAAAAAAATGCCATTGTAAAAAGACTCCTCTAGATAAGGAAGGTTGGAGGTCAGGCTGGGTGGGGTTCTGAGCAACCTGGTCTGGATAAGGTGTCCCTGCCCACAGGAGGGGGGTTGGAAGGAGATGATCTTTAAAAGGTCCCTACCAACCCAAACTTTCTATGATTCTATGAATGGAGAGCAAAGTCTGGGAAAATGTTCTTTCGGTCCTGTCACTAAATAAAGTTGATGTTTCAATACTGGAAAAAAAAACAAATGCAATTCTAGTTGGTTTGGTTTTAAATGATCAAGTTATGGCAATTACACAATCCTTAAAAATAAATTCTGAATTAGCTGCACATGTGTATTTATAGAAAAAAGAAAAACAAACCAAACAATAAAAAAAATAGCTGAATGTTAAAGTTATAGATTAGAAAGAAGATAGAGTAGGTCAGATTGCATGCGCAGTTGCACCAAGCAAAGTACTGTAGTTAAAACAGTATTACAGTAATATTGCATGTATTTTCAAGAATATGAGGGATGAGGTGGGGCTTTGTGATTTGGGTTGTTTGTTGTGAGGGTTTTTTGTGTGGTGGGTTTGGTTTGTTGTTTTTTTTTGTTTGTTTGTTTGTTTGGTTTTTTTTGTTGTTGTTGTTTTTTTTTTTGTTTGTTTTTGTTTTTGTTTTTTTTTTACTTACTCCAAATTATTAAATACGAATTTTTGCTTTCTGGAGTATAAGAATGTGTTATGTTACAGAGAGGGCAGAAATTTAGATTTAAAATGCTGGCACCCTTCCAGGAAAAGACTAAAATCTAAACATGGAGCAGGTGCCTTGTGTAATTTGTGGGTTTGTTCTTTTCCAGGGCTTAATCTTCATATCTATAAAGGGATGCCAATAATGCAAACATATATCCATTTATTAAAAAAAGCAATAAATTTGTAGTTCACATATATTATATGGAGTACTCAACCATATCAAAACCAAGGGGAAGAGGCTTAGTTATATGCATATTCTGCATTCTTATTTATGATTTCCTCATCTGGAATGGGATCTGCCAGAGTCCTTGGGATCATTAGACCTCCACTCAGCACATGGCAAGAGCAATGGCATGATTTTCAGCACAATCTCTCACAATCACAGATGTGTTTAGACAGTCCTGCCTGTCATTCATATTATATCTGAACAGATTGGGCCCCTGAAAAAGTTTCTGCATTTCATTCTACAAGCTGGCATGCCAGAAACCAAACTCCCTGTTGTAAATTTATGTGCTGTTTCCCGCAAGAGGAACTCATGGAAAGGTTACTTTGAGCTGTGCTGTGGTGATGTGTGCTGAAGCATGGTCTTCTCTGCTGATGACCCAAGGGTCTCTGGGTTGAAGGACCATACTGAGGGAGGTAACAGCCCCGTTTGTGCTTTTTTTATGAGCTTGTTCTACTTAGAGCATAGTGAGATTCTGTTCCTAATCAGTTCTACTGCCATGACTCAAACCGCAGCACTCACAGTAAAGGCAGAGGAGACAGGTGTTTTAGGCTAACACAACCAGATTAGGGCTGTTTCCGTTCCTGAAAAAAATTATCTCTGTTTAATGACTTTTTTTAATACCTTCTATGCAATGTAACTTGAATTTTGAACACATTTCCTAAACATGGTATGGAAAATTATGTCATTTTTGAGGCAGAGTTTTTTAATAAACTGGCTGTTGTTGAAGTCCCAGTCAACTTTACTTTGGCCTAACTTTTCACAATACTTTCAGTTGAAAGAACTTCTTCTTTTAACTTCTTCTTTCAATGTATTTCCTAATAAGGAGTTTTCAAAAGGACCCTCAAAAGATTTATCTAGAAATAATTTTTGTTCCTATTCATCAATAAATAATAATGAAATGGCACCAAATTAATCATGAGAGATCCCACACTGGTGTTTGATGAGTTATTCTGTCCAGTCCTCAGATCAGAACAGGGTCAGCTGCAGCAGATTGCCTAGAAATGTCTCCATTTGATTCTGAGCATCTTCAAGGACAGACACACTGCAGGAATTCATTGGATAAGTTGTGCCAGTCCATTACCATCATCACCACTGAAAAAGCCTCTCCTTCTTTTAAGTGGAATTTCCTGTATCTTAATGTGCTCATTGCCTCTTGTCCCGTCACTGTGAACCACAAAGAAGCCTTGATCCACATTCTTTTCTCTCCTTATCAGGTATTTATATATGTGGATAAAATCACTTTGAGCTTTCTCTTTTCCAGTCCAGCCCTCTTAGCACCTCCTCATATGACAGCAGTTTATTCAAGCCCTTTATCATCTTTGTGGCCCTTTGCTGGTCTGCCTCCAGTGGTTCCATGTCTCTCTTGTAGTCTGGAGTCCAGAACACGGCACTCCAGATGCAGCCTCACCAGTGCTGAATAGAGGCAAGGGACTGTGTCCTTTCACTTGCTGGCAGTGGTCTTCCTAATGCATTCAGCATGACCTTGGTCTTTGCTTTATTGTCCACCAGAACACCCACAGCATTTTCTGAAAAGACACATTCCAGTTAGTCAGTCTGTGCTAGAGCCTGAAGTTATTCCTCCCCCGGACAGCACTTGGTACTTCTTTTTGTTGAACTGATACTGTCAGCCTGTTTCTCCAGCTTGTTGGGGTCCCTCTTGCTTGCAGCACACCCATTTCATCTCACATTTGTGTCCTCTGCAGGTCTAATGACAAATAGGTCTGAGCAGAAAAACCAAGGTGCCTTGATCTAAATTGCTCCATGAAAATGACTTTGTTTCCTTTCTCAAAATGCTTCAAAATGTTTCATTTTATGATGTTGCTAATGTGATTCTATGAATTAATTCTGTCAATATCTTCAGCTCTGTCTGTTGGACACTACCACACTCCATGTGGACAATAAATCCTACATCCACTGTCAGCTCAGAAGTCTTTGAATATGTAATTGAAGCAGTTGATCAACCACTGAAATTCTTAATGGTATTCAGAGCTTCCAGGAAGATCTGATCAGATGTCCCTGTTTTCAGATCTGCTCAATTTCTGATCTCTCAGAGCCTACAGGTTACAGGCTAGGAAGGAGATTTGTTCTCTCTGGTCGGTAGCATGCCAGTGCAGTGACTTCTTTTAGAAATTTGATTACTTTTTAAGCTACATCAGGCTATATGAAATAGTTAGTCTTTTTCTTCTTTATTGTCCTTGAAACAGGCCATCATTCATAATTACATGGTATGAAAACATTTGATGTCAATGTGATTTGAATTTTTTTAGTCAACAGTGGAACAACTATTTTTTATGGTATATCCTTAAATATAATCAAATGCATGGGTTTTGATGAGAGATATTCAGGGTTTTTACATTGTTCATGCAAAGGGAAATGAAGAAAACGTGTCTAGCAGTAATTTATGCTAAAGAGTGTGTTGTAATTCAGTTTGAGAGATATTTAATAGAAATTTTTCTTAGCAGGCTTTATTTTTTTCTTAGAAGTCAAAGACTGCTTCTCTTGATTTCACATAAGCACTTTTAAACCAATTCCACTGAATTGCAGTGAAATAGTCATTGCAAATTCTTGGGATAAGCTCCAGGGAAGTCTTTAGGTTACATCCTTCCTTTCTTTTCAAGATGAGCAATATTGTATTATGAGTTATCATTCTTTGAAAATAAAACTGAGATTCTAATACTGAGTGATTCTCCTGGTGAAGAAAATATTGTACTGCGTTGAATAGCATTAATTTGCACAATTGTATGTGAAATTAGACTAGGCAGTTTTAAATAAATCCTGTCATTTAAATTATTTTCTTCTTGTATTGATCTTTGATTGTGGGATTATTTCAAAGCTAAATGAAATTGTCTGAAAATGTCTGGCTACTTTTATACTCAAGGGTTGCCTGTGTGCACTGCATGGCATTTTGCTTACACAAAAGACACATCACAAATTCAGTATACCATGAAGTAAGATTTTAGGTATAAACAGAACTGGAAGTGTTGGCGTTGGCTTTCCAACAAAACAGACCAGTCTGTGTCCATTTGCCACTGCAGCCAGCCTGCAGTGAGTGTTGCTACTGAAGTTCTGCTCCCAATCTAGCTCATGGCTCCTGCAGGTCTCGTGGATTACACTATGGCCCACCACTTGGACCCCCAGGGGAGCCCTGCAACCCCAGCCCCTCCCTCTGTGCTCTTTCTCTTTGGTCATCTTTGAGGAAATCTCTAAGGAATCTTGACTCTGTAGGGAGATACCCTGTGCAACTCTTGAGAAGTCTTGAGCTTACCTACTTTGGCAGACTGAGAGCTGTGTTCTGGGCATGATATTTACAGTGAGGGACCAACATGTCTTTCACCTTCTTCAAGGGTCCCTGCACAAACAAAAAAATGTAACTTCACAGGCTTTATCCAGATAAAATATTGGAAAATAAATAAATATTGGAACCTGCTGACTAGCAGTTCTGAAGGAGAATCGTAGGAAAAATAAAATCTGTTCAGTCAGGGGCTTCTAATGGCTGTGTTGAGAATGGTATGTTGACAGCAAATGCAGAAATGGGAAAAAAAAAGACCCAAAAACTCTGTTTGAAATGTAAAAAAGTGGAGATAAAATAGTGTATGCCATGTCAATTTATACACTAGTGAGCAATGAAAGGATAAAATGTCTTGATAAACCCAAACAAAATGTACTAAACTGCAAATACTTGAAGCTTTGTGTGTATCAGCAGGTATTGGCAACTTCATTCAGGATGTGTTTATGTATTGTTTGACTTTGTTGATAGGGTCTTTTATATGCAAGTTAAAAATGTTTAAAGCATCCAGCAGTAAATACTGGAACAAAGGAGAAGATGGAAGAGGACAGTGCAAGATGGGTAAAGATTTGATACTGTAGCAGGAAGGGGCTTCTAGCCCTGCTGTATCCCTGTGCTATAAGCAGAGAGGAGAAATTAGGGAAAAATAACATTGTGGCTGTATTGAATTCAGATAACAATTAGTACATGAAAGAATGTTTCCCTAGTTTAAAAATTACATTTGTAGGTTTTTCAAAATTTTCCCACATATGTGTGGTTACTTTTGCAAAAATTTTTTTCAGTGGGATACACATGGACTCAAAGATCATGTACGATCCTGAATTGAGATAAGTTAAAATTGCAAATGTGACCCCAAAATAATGATTGCAATGCCCTTCCTATCCAGCAAAAACATCAAGACATTTCAGTAATAATCCCACAAAGGAATATTATTGTCATTACTTTAGTTATGACATTCCATCTCTGGTTTAGAAGCAATACTCAGAATTATGAGCAATTTATTGCAATCTGGTGGGGAAAATAATTTCTTTTTAATCCACTGATATTTTATATGGCATATTTTCCATATAGGCAAAACAAATTTTTTTCTAGTAGTGTTATGGTTTTATGATGATGTTTAAGATAATTATCTTTTATCCTCTCTAACAAAATACACATACTTTTAGGAGGTATCTGGTATATTTTTTATAAAGATGTTATTGCAAGAAAAATGTACAATGTCAGTTGGTATGTTATACATTTTAGTGGTGTAAGTCCAATGCTGCAGAACAAGTAAATCAATTACAAAGCAGATATATGTTGGGAAAACCATTTACAGCCTACTTAGTTTCTTCAAAAGTAAATGAAAAAAAAAAAAAAAAGTCAGTGAAAATGACAGGGTTTGTGTCTATTAATGAAGTGAAGACAGTAGTAAGTGAAAACATGTTCTTCTGAAATATAATAAAGGTGGCTGGTGCCATCTTCTGGAGGTGGCAGTGATGGTTCAGACCACCTAGGATTCTAGACTGAAAAACATGTTCTTTAAAAAAACATAGTTCAGGATGTTTCAAACAAACAAAAAATGTATTAACCACAAAGTATGTTGAAAAGATGTTGCACAGCTCTGTGTGGGACATAAAAGGTGCTTTTCCAATGCTGATTTTCTAATTTTTGTAAACCCTGACTTCAGATGGCTAAAAGCTTTCATCTCTAACTCACAGAAAATCATCTTGTGTAAGTTATATAGCATCTAACACTAAATGACTAGGGTTGTTTTGTTTTGTAGTTTGTTTGTTTGCTCTTTGGTTTGGTTTTGGATGTGTGTTTGGTTTAGGGGGTTTATTTTGAGGGTTTGCTATATCAGTACTTTGGTGTCAGAGCAGAGCTCTAGAGTAGCTTTCCCAAGAGCTGCGTAAGCCTGGAGCTTATGTCATGTAGCTGTATGTCAAGCCATGTAGGACCAAAATATGATGTGCTCTCTGAGATCACTGGCAGGTTTTGTCTGTCTTTATGGACCTCTGTTTAGGTGATATATTATCTGTTAAGAAAATCATGTCCTGTCTGTGTTTAAATGCTACAGTTTAGTCCTCTTCATTTCATTGACAGCTCAGGGGCAGCTTGTCTTCAAAGTACAGCTGTGAACCTTCTGTAACAGGCTTATGTAGCTTCTGTAATTCAGGCTGCTATTTGATATAAAAGGGCTTATAAAACAAAGCAATAAAAAAACATTGGAGAAAGAATATAAAGGATGTGGCTCTGTGTCTCTTGGGTACTGTTACAATCAGAGTGGAAGATTAGTCATTTTTTAATCTTATTTCAGGGTTCACTTCAATTGAGCCTAATTTTTTTAAAGTTACTGTTTTCATAGAATATATTGATTATACACCTTTTTACTGTGCTTTTGAGAGACAGACAGTAGGATCTTGAGGGAAAGCTGCTGTGTTTGGTGTTTATAGGAGGCGCAGGGTGACTGAAGATAATTGAAGTTCAGAACTGACAGAAAATATTTGCATTGGTTTATGTGCAAATGCTACTGAAAAATGCACCCAATAGTTAATGTCGAAATAAAATACTGGATTTTTTTTTTTCTAAAGAACATAGTTTCTAGATGCTTGTGTAGGTTTGAAGTTTCTTTTTAAATTTCTAATTCAGATGGGTACATAGCAAAGAAAATTAGTTGTCTGCTTCCTGTCTTCCCTTCAGTGTTGCTGTGATAGGATACTGCTGTGCATCATTGGTTACTGGAAAGCTACTGAAACAGGGGAAAGAATATCTTACGTAAGTCACAGCAGGGAGCCCACAATTGCTTTTATTTTTCTATATACACAAGTATCTGACTGTAATGAGAAGATAGTTGTTGCTAATCATCTAAGTACAGTGATGTATTCTCCCCCTCCCCCTAGAATATTGTGGGTATCCCCTGTCCTTAATCTCTGGATTGCATAGAACTCCAGACCTCCATGCTCCTTTTTTGACAAAACCAGGAAAGTCCCAGTAACACAGCTCATCCATGCATAGCTACATTCTTGCCCTGCAGCCTGATTTTGTGGTAAGATGCCAAATTAAAGCTAAATACATAATTAAAAACAGGTTTTTATCTACCTGTCACTTTCTCAAAGTTTTTTTTTTCTTCAGTTGTCATTGTTATTCCTTGAAGATTGTATTATGCACTGATGTAGACATTGAGTGAGGCATTGGATAAAACCACTTCCAGTTTAAATATATGAGAAAAATGGTTATTCTAATTTGAAACATGGAGAAGTAGAAAATAAAAATTATTGTTGGTATGTTGAATACAGAGAAAAAAGTTCAAATGTCATGTATAGCTGAGCAAAATACAATGAAACTAGTAAATAAAATATTTCCAACCAACATTCAGTTATAATGTAATATCCTCAAGAGAACAGCAGGATGGTTAAAATAACTTTTAAAATATAATTCTTTCACTTTGCAGAGGAAACATATCATTAGCACTGAAAAGTGACTTAGTCCTGCAAAGGAAAAAACTAGTATTTTCTGATGTTTGCTTAGCATCAGCTTCAGCAGGGGGTGATGCTAGGTACACCTACACATTTATACGTATCTGTCACTTTTGCAGTGTAAAGCTTTTATGGAAAGTCATAAGTGACATTAACACAGGCAGACTGAGGAATGTGGAGGGAATATCCTCTTGAGAACTTCTAGAACCTCTTTTGTGGGTGGATTTTGTAAAACTGGATTGTGCTGTAATATTTAATGCTACAGGTGAATATTGCGTGATTGTAAACAGCATGTCCTTTTGGATATTTGAGCAAGAAGTGAAAAGACAATTTCCTTCCTTTGCATTTTGAGGTAGGAATAGAACTCCAAAGTACTTATCAACTATAATGTTGGTGTGAGCTTATATAGTGATGACTTTTTTTAAGTTAATTTGTGTGAGATTATAGTATAATCAGAAATATAATCACATATTATTCCATTAATATTGTCTAAATGAAAGCTACTGAAAACAGAGTATATGGCAAATACGAAAAATTTGTGTTTAGTGATTGCTTAATAGCTGCTACAAATGGTAGTTTCATGTCAGATGACAACTCAAATTACTTCATTCCACTTCAACAAGTATATAGGAATAAAGAAGTGTCACCTCTGTACATCCACACCAGCTATTTTTTCCTAATTTTCCATTTAAAAACTTTGTTAATTTTATTGTTAGAATGTATTATAACATTTGTCTGGCAAAAATTGCTTGTGTTATACAGGGAAATTAAATTAAAATATGCATACACTCTAAGTATTTATTTAAAACACACACTTTCCTACATATTTAAAATGTTTGGGTTTTTTTCATTTTCATCTTCAAGGAAAAATTACATTCTTCTGAAAGTATATATTCAGTTCAATTATAAATGTAGTAGTTACAGTGTTTCATTTTCAGAAGTGGTTGTCATTTTATTTAAGAATACCTGGGAATATTTAAGTAACTGGGAATTTGATTCCTACTGCTCATCATTGAAAACTGTTCATTCTATTTATTTTCCCCAATGCCGTCTTCTTAGGTTAAAATAACAGATAAATTCTTTATTTCAACAATTTGACAAACTGGGGAACCTTTGTGAATGATGTCATCATGTTCTCTCTCAAGACTGTAATACAAAAGGTATACCTTATTGCACAAACTAATCCCACTCTTCTCAGAAATATTGCCAGAGTTTTGGCAAACTTGTTGAAGTCAGCTCTTCCTATTCTATATTTTCTTATTCTGGCACCTTCTGAATCACTCAGCTTTTACATCATTCCTGCTTTTCAGTTCAAATGTAGTTCAACTGCTTAAACAGGGTGGGGGGGAG
>WEIU01006584.1:8861-24415 GCA_013389925.1 Aegithalos caudatus | reverse complement strand
ATGCCTACTTTTATTTATTTAAATGATGTAACTCTTTGTTTCCTACCATTTCTTGGATTTCCCTCTGAGCATATGTTCTGTTGGGAAGAACAAATTAGCCCTCTAGTATTTCTACAATATTTGGTATTCTGGGGTTTCAAAAATAAATATGTGCTTGGCAGTGCCTGCACATAAGACAGAATCTGCTGCCAAGCACCTACAGTTTAACTAAATTCATTTTCTATTTTATCCCAATGTATGCAAGCAGGGACACGAGGCATTTATACATTGAAGCAATACAGTCGGGATGTAATTCTGACAGCAAAGTTTCAATGTTGCCCTCAAAGAAGTATTATAGCATTCATGTTATATGTTTTAATGCATATTTTTTCAGGCCAAGACAGTGTCTCATCATACAGTTCTGGTTGAAAATCTTGAATAAATCCATTAAAACCATGGGAATGGTCCATGGGCTTATTATATCTGTCTATCAGAGATCCCTTTTGAATCAAAAAAACTGAATTGGATTAATTTTGGTTTTAGCTTTCCTGAGTTCACTTTCAAATTTTGGGCATGTAGGAATTAGCATTTTAATAGAAATGATAGATTAGTTCCTACTTTAGAGAAGGTATTTAGGCATGGGAAAAATAGACAGTACAGAGGATGGCATTTTAAATTAATTTCCAGCACCCATGGAGATTAAAAGAAGTCTCCTTTGTAGGAGAGGAAATCCCTGCTCTGTCTGAGGATACCATTCACATTCTTGCACCAATCAAACAGCATGCTGGGTTATGGTTGACTGGATTCAAGACCAAGAGGAAATACAGATGCTGCCTTGGGTTGGCCAAGATTCATGAAATCATGTTTTTAACTCCTGGAGATGTTGGGTGAAGGTTAGAAAAGCCAAGATCCAGTGGTCTTTATTTGCAGAGAAGGAAATTTCATATTTCAAAAGCCACATTCTGGACTGTTCAAAAATTAGTTGTTTTTCAAAGAATACAAAATAGAATTTCAAAATTATCTTTTTTCTTTCAATGTTCTTTTGTTCTTGGCAGAAATAGTGTGTTTGAATTCCATAGCAAGTCTTCATTCTGGTGGATTATGTAATTTCAATTGAAAATACTGACATAGCAAATATTGTCAACTGGAAAACAGTGAGAGCAAAAATACCTATGTGTCTTGAAGGTCAATAGTGATTTTCATTCCTATTTATCATGATTTTCCACAACTCAGTGAAACTGACAGAAAGACTTATTTTATTAGATTTCACTCAATATGAACTATTATACTTCAATAGCCCACAATAACTGTAATAATATTTTTTAAAATTATATAAAACTCAAGAAGAGGAAGAAATGTGGGAGAAAGATGCACTGGAAAAAAAAGGATGTTAATACAGACACCTCTGCATGTCTAAGTGACTAAGCCAGTGAAAGGAAAGCACCTATTTTCAGTGATTTTTTTCAAAAATTTGATATCGTTGAGAACAAACCATCTAATTACCAGAATCGAATTTAATCCTGTCCAAAAGCTCAGGTAAATTTAGCAGCTTCTTCCAGTAAGGGGAGAATAACAGCTTTGAGTTTGATTTACTCCTAAATTATGAATAGACAAGTGGCAATCCAGAAATATGCTGACTTTTTTGTGATGCTTATCAATACCTTTGTTAAAATCACTGGTGACTTTAATGACCATATCCCAGAGATGTGCATATTTGTAATGAAAATTAATTGTGAGATCAAATTGAGAGATCATTTTGATGAACTTTTCTGTCCTGTCTAGCATAGGAAATGTGCGAGGACATGCTCCCTCAGGCATTGATTTAACCTACTGTTTAAATGTCACTGCCTCACTGATGTTCTTGCTTCCCCTCCTCAAAAGTGGGAGCAGAGTATATTCTTAGCTCTTTAAAAGTAATAATCAACTCTAATTGGTGAGTCATAACATTCTGCTGTAAGAAATAAAAGAGAAATTTCACTTTTCTGCCAGTTCTCTAATTGCTCATTCTCTAAGTATTTCCAATGTCAGTCTTTCTAATACATCAATGCAAGCATCCCAGTCCTCTTAGTGAACGGTTTATTTAAATTTTGTTCATCTCCAAGAAGCCTCTGCTACTGTCAAAATCACCCTTCCAGTTCCCGCCCATCTGGCACACATCTGGTGCAGCAGAGGAGGGGCAGCACTGCACAGCTGAGGTTCATCAGGACAATTTTGAGAGTCCACGCTGGTTTAACAATATACGAGTATCATCCCAAAGTTGTTGGAAGGTTTAACCTTTCATACAGGATTTTAGAAATTCTTGTCCTCCAGCTGAAGTGTTGTGAAGATGTAGTGGATTGCAGAAGTATATTCAAAGTCCTGATTAATTAAGACTATTTAAAAAGAAAAACTGTGAATGTTGGCTAAATGTATGTATATGTCACTGTTTTACAGATACTGTGTCTTTTGCATATACAAATTTTAATCAATCTTTATGTAACATCTCAGTTCTCATTATTTGTATACTTCTCAAGTGATACCATATTTTTAGTGCAACTACAAGCATCTTCTTAAAATCTTCTACCTCTACTTCTAAAAAATTACATGTTTTCCTAATGTATCTGTGCCATGTTTCAGTCACTAATAAAAACTTCTTTTGAAGAAAAGAATATTGAAGGTAATTATCCTTTTGACTCCTATTACTTCTCAAATACATTATTTTTAATGAATTAGTGCATTTGATTTAATGAATTCTTTAAATAATCTTGTATCACTGTTAGAAATTAAAAAAAAAAAAGACTAATTATGTTAACAAAGGATATGTCCAGGCTACAGATTAGACTAGCATACCAATAATTAGCTTTATTAAAAACTGTTGTGAAAGCTTTCTGAAATAAAATGCTGACCTCTGAGATAACCCATGTAGAGGATAGGTTTTTTCTCTTTTATGTATGACACGTGCATGCAGGAGAGCATGAATTTGTGGAGACAGTGCTCTTCTCAGCAGTGACTTTCCAGCATCTGAAACTGGTTGGTTGTTTACTGCTTCACATAGATGTGACATGGATCACACGCATCACTCCTTGCTTAATCTGAGCTGGATGATTCTGGACCTTCCTGTTTACTTCAGACTTCTCTGTGGCTCCTCCTGTAATCTGTCATTGATATCCAGCTCCACTTTGTGGTGGTGAAGAGTTGATGCCTCTCTCTTACTTTGCAAAACTCATCAAAAGTGGGTGGCACCATTGTCATAAAACACAGGGCTGAAGTTAGATTTTTTGAGGGAAGAGGTTTTATGAACTAATCTAGATGTTGATGCTAAAGAAAAAAAAAAAAATTTTGTTCCTGCCAGGAAAAAAAAATGGAGGAACATTTTGTGGGATTGTATCCAGATGGTTCTTGAATTCCTCCACTAAGGGAGGCTCCACAACTTCTCTGGGCAATCTGTTCCAGTGCATTGTCACCCGTACAGTAAAGTTCATGTTCCTCAACTTCCTGTGCATCCATTTCTGCCTGCTGTCTTTTGTCCTGTTGCTTGGTACCACCGAGGAGAGCCTGGCTCCATCCTGACACCTTCCCCTCAGATACTCACAGACATTCATAAGATCCTCTCTCAATTATCCCTTCTCTAGGCTAAACAGACCCAACTCTCAGCCTTCCTAGAACTGTAGAATCGCTTAGGCTGGGAAAAACCTCTAAGATCATCAAGTCCAGCCAGTAAGCTTTTCATTGTGAGATGCTCCCATCTCTTCATCTTCTTTGCCCTCTGCTGGACCCCCTCCAGGAGCTCCACATGTCTCTTGTCCTGAGGAGCTCAGAACTGTACACAGCACTCATGTGACCTCTCTGGCCACAAGGTCACACTTCTGGCTCATGGACAGCTTATTGTCCACCAGGTCATTCTCCTCAGAGCTGCTCTCCAGCAGGGCCCTTTCTGTCCAATGCAGTAGAAGAGGCTGGTCAGAGAGAAACTAAAGCATAGAGACACTCTCCAGTGTCATCAAGGGCATGTTTTGCAACCACAGATGTTATGATTTTGTAAGTCCCAGATGTGGTCTCCTCAGCTTTCTCCATTATAAACAGAACAGTTCTACTCTCCTCAGTCTCTCCTAGTAGGGCAGCAATTCAGTTCATTTTATCAGTCCCGTAATTATGGAGTTATATTAGGTTTATGTGAAATGAAGTCTTCATTTCAATAAAATTTTAACTTTGAAGTCATAGTCCTTTTCCAAGAGTTAATAGTGTTCTATGCTGCTGGGTTTTTTCCTCAAAAGATTTCTCAAATGAAATATCACACTGATTCTGTGATCCATCTGCAAGTCAACCATGAGGAATTTTTGAACAGGTTTTAAATACTAAGCTTAAAATTATTCATATCTGTGAAAAATCTTTTAACTGAGTAGTCCACTCATCTTTACATTATGCAAAACAAGCTGGGTACCTACCACACAGTGGGTGTAGTGATTGAACTTCAGAGTGAACAAGCATATTAAAAAAACGACCTAAAATACTCAATTCAGGATACAAGTAAGGACAACAAACCTGTTGGACATAGACTGTGAAGAAAGAATGTACAGCTTTACATTTTGTGCCCTGAAAATACTGTTCTACTATATAACCTTTTTTTCTGCTGAAGGATTTGGATGAAAACAAGACCTCAGAAGGAATGTTGGGAGTATTTTAATGACTGTATTACATTTCTTATTAGAGATTTGAAAGCATTAAACTCAGTGGGGAAAAAAAAAATGATTCAGATTAGTTTGATAAAATCAATTTGATTGAGACCTGTGAGGTGGAACATGGTTAGTCATGTTAAAAGCAATTTCTTAGAAGGAAGTTGTGACTGTCATTCAGTGACTAGGTATCTTGAGTTGCTCATCAGTTTTCTTAGCATAGCTGATACAGTGGAAAGGCTCATGCAGGATTTCCTGCCCTGGAACCACATGCCTGTTTCTTGGCATGTTGTAAAGAAACAGCATGAACAGGAAACCATTGTGGCAAGTCAGGGGAATTAGAGGCCTCTGCAGGAAAAGGAGGAAGTTTGGATTCTCAAAGAAAATGTAGCATGCTGAAAAGCAAGCATGAAAATAATGGTCATAGTTACGGCAGTGCTGTCTTCTGGTAATCACTCAGTTCTGAAAGGAGACCTCACACTGCCTGGAAGTAGCACTGCTTGGCAAGAAGCACCCCAGTCTCTCCCAAGACATCTCTGTTCCTGTTAGGAGTGCTTCTCAAGGTTTTAAACAGGTGCAGGTTGTTCCTTTGCAGCTCTCATGCTTACGTACCTTCCCCGTCTTTTGTCATAGTGCGATGTAAGGATTTAAAAACATGGGGTTTAATGATCCCTCATTAATTTTGTGGATATCTAAGTATAAGAAATCTGACAATGCAAGCTTCCAGGCTACTTGATATAGCCTTAAAGCTAGTCTTGCTTTGAGCAGGCTGTCACTGTGAGACAAGTGTCTTCAAACCTTGTCTAAGTAAAACACTGGTTATATCATTACATAAGCTGTATAACAAGTAGATTGATGAAGGTCAGGCTGTCACTGTCTAAAATGGTGTCCTGTATACAGAAAAGAAGCAAGATCTTGGATATTAACAGCACTTTAGAATATGTATTTGAATTTATCTGAAGAACAAATTGAAATCCAGTCATGTAATATAAAGATGGAATAGAATTTTGTAAAAGCAAACAGCTGGAGAAGCTCTTATGCAAACCAAGCTGGAGGGGTATATGTGTGTGTGACTGTGTGTGTTCAATTTCTAGCTCTAGGACTACTTTCAGTTACCTCTTGTATTTTAAAAAAATAGAGACAATTATTGATATTGTATCATGCTAATTCTGCTTATGCTGTTTTATAGTTGTCCAGAGGGAGGAAACTCCTCCTGATAATAATTGGCTATGTTACAGTGGCATAGAGCACTCACTGTTTACATAAGAATGCATTAATACTTAGAGAGCTCTCTCTAATAGAATTTGACTTCTAAGAACATAATTTGCTTGGACTAAATGAGAACTAAGCAATTAACACCTTGTGATTTTCTTGGATGAAATAACTTTATTTTTCCAATGCATGCAGTTGTCTATTTGTTAAATATATGCCTTCTTTTAGAGTAGAATAGCCACATAGTAGCTAGTAGCTATTCTTGTCAGTTCTCTTTTTAGAGTCTGTTTTTTTTTTTTTTTAATCAAGTTTATCTGTTAGGGAGTTTGTCAATGAAGTTCAGTGGAGTGGGAAACACAGTGGCTGAAACTAAGGGAATACCTCTACAAGAAAAGAGAGGTTTGAAGGCCTGTCTGTGCTTCAGTCTTTACTCAAGTAAATAATTCCTTGAGGTCTCCTTAATGAATTCACTGTGCTTGGTTGCTTGACATATAAATGAAAAAGAGGCTGTACTGATGAATTGTTTTAAATTCAGCTCATCAACATGTAGTTTGGTGTCTGTGTAAATATGTGGATGTGTACAGTGTGCACACTGTATAATCTCCAGCGTTACAAGTTATAATGTAATTGTTATGTAATTATGAATTATTAATGTAATTATAATGTACCAGTTGACGTAAACTCATTCAGATCAGAACAAGAAGATGAACTGCAATTGCTTTTAATCGTGCAAATCAGTAAAAAACCAAGCCCCCAAAGCTTTTTTAAACAGAGTTTTATGTACTCCACAAAATCAAGCTTCTATTCTGTTGTGTTTGGACATGAGTTCTTCTGTGATGAAGGCCTCTTGGGCATAGTAAAGGAATAGAGTGGTTACATGGGAGTGCTGAATTATGTTGGAAAGACCCCAAACAGTAACACTAGACGGATAAGTATTTTTTCTAATTCTTGATGTCACAAATGCTAGCAAGTCTCCACAAGCAATTTCTCCATCCTTTCTTTCAAGATGCTTTTAGTGCTTTGTGGTGAACAAAAAAGATGATATACAGATGGAAAGGTGGATTATACTAGATGGAAGGGAAAGGTAATGAGGGATGCCCTATGTGTAATTTCAATTTAGTCACATCCTCCCATGGTAGAGCAAGTCAAGGCAATATGGAGCTGATCCCAAATTCTTGCAGAATTTGACAGAGGGTCTTTTTGTATGGTGTTCAGAGGAAATTTAAATTTGTTCTACACCAAAAAGCATCTTGTTTGTCTCAGGTCACATTTTTGTTCTGCTGTCTTTTTCTTTATATTCCAGTCCTGTACCTCCTCCTGATCTTACCACTATCTTCAACTCACAATCAGCTGATCCTGTAGTAATAATCTTTCAGAGTTATTAACATCTAAAGTCTTGCTCCTTACTACCACCTGTTCTCTATGTCAGCCTTCATGGTGATTCTGTCCTGACCATTCTGCCAGTTTTTCAGGTTTTTCAGCTGTTTGGTAGGCATACAGGTAGCTGACCCCATGTTCTTTCTTGTGGCTCACCCACAGATCTGTTGCCCTATCAAGTTTTAACAAGCCTTATTCAATACTCATATTTTGTTTTCCTGCCTTTTCTTGTTAAAATTCAAGGGTTTCCTAGTACTCCTGCTCTATTTTGATTATGCTTTTTTATACTTTATCCTGGGCTATGACTGACATTTGTATCCACCCACTTCCCTCCTGTTGTCTGAGAAGCTACCTCCACAAGTGTGTAAGTGCAAACATGTAGCCATCTTGCCTTTTTATTCCTTATGTTATTTTCTTCCTCTTCCCTCCCTCCTTCATAGACAGCTAGGCATGTGTCTCAACCTGTGGTATATATACTTACGTTTAGATGTGTTTGTTATTGTCTTTAAACGTGTCTAAAGAGAATAATAAGTATGGCTCTTACTCATCAGTTTCACAGTCTATCTGGGTAGATAAATAACTGAATTCCCAAAATGTTTCAAAAACAAATCTTCCATTGATACCTACTGAAATATCTTGGGATTTTGGAAATTCTGTATCAGTTGATGCTGTTTTGAAAACAAGTGATTGCATTTAATATGTGGAATGTACGTGCATGTATACCGTATCCCACCCCTTCAGGATTTGAGTATGTTGTCTATCTTCTACTCCATTTTCTTCACTGAATTATAAAACATATTTTTAAACATGTTTATACAAAATCTCTTGAAAATTTGAAGCTAAATGTTAGCATGATATTTCCATAGGAATTGTTTGAAAATGCAGATATACACCTGAACACTTTTCCCACTCTGACTAGAGTTTCTGGGCGGCCCTCTGTAGTTCACTGTTGGAGGTGACATCTCTGGGAGGAAGATAAGCCAAGGCAGCATGCTCTATTACAGCAGAGGTTTTCTTTGTCTGCAAAGGGGCAGTGAGGTGTTACGAAGGATGAGACCTATCTGTCAACAGCAAAGCCTTACTGGCCTACTCTAGGGAAGTCTTGGAGACTCATCTTTAAAAGAGTCACTTCACAACAAGGTATTGTCTTAACAGCTAAGATTTTTGGGTAACCTGCTAATAACCAGACCTAAAGCTTTTTTTGTACAGTGAGAGAAGTTGACTGTGTTGAAAGAAAATATGTCTGGCATACTGAATTTATTAGGGGTTTTCTCTTTTGTCTTTTTTTTTTGTTGTATAGTGTAACAATTTCTTTGAAGTACACTTTTGGTTGTGTAGCATAATGATTTCTTTGAAGTCCAAAATGTTTTGCTTTGTGACTGACAGTTATTTCTATGGCAGCTGGTAGTGATAGTGTAAATGTTTTGGGCTAGATTTTCTAATGAAGGTTCTGATACATATCTATAAACAACCCCCTTTCCCCTAGTGATCACCTCATCAGAAATTTTCAGTTTATGTATATGAGCCTACCCTGAACTCTTTTTGTTCTGGGGAATATCCCTGTAGACTGAAAATGAGTAAAATAAAAACCTTCTTTCCAATAACTTGTTAAGTTGTACAGTATAACTTGTTTCCAATATAGCACAAAAACAACAACAAAAATTCTATTTACACAGAGGTCTCTTGTTGTTTTGTTGGTTTTAATATGAGTCAGAATTTTATGTAAATCCACATGCATTGAATGGATGAGTTTTGAGGTGATGTTTTAATTATAGATATATATTTTCTCTAAATTTCTGTTGTGTCATTAACATCTAGAATATGTCTTGACACCTCCCCTCTCCCCCAAAATTCAGTTCAAATTAAATTTATCATTTCATCACCTTAAATTATAGAAACAGTTATGAGAGCCTCATAACCATTTTTGTTTTAAAAATAATATCTATATATTTTAATGTAGCTTAAAAAAAAAAAAACACAATCCCCCAGATTCCATGTTAAATAACAAATTTTTAGAAGTACTTCACCACTCAGGTCTCAGCCAACTTAGGGCTCTATGACAGACTTAAATTTATTAACTTCATTATGTTTTGTCTCATACTTTGTTATAAGGAGGGCCAAATGTGATGTAGCTATCCACTACTTTATTCACTTTTTGTGAATTTCCTTCCTTTTTATTTTTTTAAGAAAATATGTAGTCACATGATATACAAGTTAAGTCTGAGGAAAAGACTGAATTTTTCTTTATTTGAAGTCAGTAATGGATAACAGTATTATTGTATGGTGGAAAATCAGTTGATGAAGAGATAGGTACATGCTTACCTAGATTAGTGTTCTGAATTCTTTCTCCAGAATCTGTGTTTTGAGACATAGGGTTAATTAGAACTATGTGAAAGACACACAGTAGGACACTGCCAAATCAATTAGTATATCAGTAATAGGTTAAAAGACAGAAAACGTTAAAAATGGCTGCTTTTGACACCTCGGAATTTCCACAGAGTACAGAATATGAAAGAGTAGTACAAAAGTGGGCTAAAGCAGTGTAAAAGTTAATCTGCTTACATAGTATAAAGTCATAGCACAGGCGTGAGCCTTTAGGATATTCAGTGTTGTGATGGTAAGCATTCTAAGACAACCTCCTCTTCCCTGCATGTATTTCAGGTCTGGTTTGGTGGTGTTTTTTAAATGCAAAATACCTAATCAACTATTTGAGTTAAACCAGCAATGCTGTATTTTAGAGTGAATTCATATTGTTCACGTTACAGAATATATGCAATTATGAAGGAACATTAACTCCAGGATAATAATTTCCTATAATTTGAGTCTCCAATCTTTGTAAATAAGCAAATTGATCTTTCTCAAGAAACCTAATTTCCTTATCATCTATGTAAATTTTATATGCAAATACCTGGAAGGGAAGAGCAGCTGGAAAATTACCTTTTTAATCTCATACTTAAATGCTTGGTGTTGTATTACAGATGGTGTGTTGCCTGGCAAACACATGCCAGTATGATTAGGGTCTTACCAACTTTAGAGAACTTCTGTTTTATGGTAAGTGTGCAGTAAAACTGTAAAGTGCTCTTTCTAGCTTTAATTTAAGTCAAGCCTGAGACAGATGCCACTACCTTGCTGTGTTCTGCAAGGTTGGTAGAATAAGGTGAGAGCCATGAGGCCACAGTGCCATGACACACTGCATGCTCCATCTTACAGCTGCAAAAAATGTGACCCTTACTGCATTTGTCGCAATGCTAAGAATAGACCAGCATCTGAAAATTTATTATTCTTATCCAGTGTATTGTTGGATAGGGTCACTGACTGGAAAGATGACTGACCCAATTGCTGTGGATTAACTGCAGCAGCAGAATCACATAGCCACTAACTCACTTCCCCTTCACCCCAGAGGGTTGGGAAAAGGAATAAAAAAAAATATAAAAACTGTGGATTGAAATAAGTACAGTTTAATAATAGAAACAAAGTAAATACAGTAGTAATGCTGCTCATATTGCTGAAAATGATAATAAACAGAGAAAGAGAAAATTTCTGATGCAAATAATAATGCAAAGAAGTGATGCACAATACAACTGCTACTCTGCAAGGGATGCCAGGCCTGTCCCAACTATAATATACACCTCTTCTGAGTAACTTCTCCAGTTTATATACTGGGCATGACATTCTATGGTGTTGTATATCTCTTTAGCCAGTTCAGGTTACCTTCCCTGGCAATGCTCCCTCCCAACTTTTTGCGAAGCTCCTCACCAGCAGAATACGAGACTTGAAAAACTTTTTCACTTAGAATAAACAAAGCATGGCTACAACCAAAACATCAATGTGCTTTCAGTATTATTTTCATACTGAATCCAAAGCACAAAACTGTACCAGCTATTAAGAAAAAACTATCTATATCACAGGGTACCAGGGCACCAACCCTGTTTTACCTTTATTTTATTGTAACTGGTGAATTAGTCCTAAATTGATAATAGTGTTTGTTAATGGATAGGTTCTAAAGTTTAAAATAAATATTTACACATTTTCCCTGTCTAAGAATTTAATACAGTTTTAAATATAGTTCTTCTTTACTATCTGGAGTAATAATCCACATTTTTTTTCTTTTCAGCTTTTGTTTTTGAGTTTTCCTTACACTTCAGCAAAGATATTTTATCATCATCAGAAGTGCTCAAGTCAGACAACAGAGCAACAGCTTCAATATTAATTCTATTCATGGAAAAATGAAAGCAAAAGTTTGGAATATATGCCTGAGATTAATTTTCTAGAACATAGAAAATTTAATTGTAGCACTCAATTAATTTGATTAAATTTCCTATTTAATGTAACATTGATTCAGATGCCAAGTCTTTTTACTCTGTTTTGAGTAGGCTTCAAATTTTTTCTTCCTTAGTGTTTGCTCTGATGGTTGTTCTCTCATGGTTGTTTTGGGGAATTTAGTATTTTCAAAGAAAGAAGGTGATTCTCTTAGTATTTTATATTCTTTTACAATCTCCCTTAAATCCAAATTGCACAATCATGTAATTCCAAAAAAAAGTGAAATACTTGCTCTAAAGGAGTATAACCTAAAATGTGAATTTTTCTTATTTGAATAATTCAGTGATACAGATTTCTAACTTAACACTTCATTGTAAAAAGTGCAAATGTGTCTGTCTCTTTGGTACATGGCTACAAAACTTTGATTTGTAGAATTATAATTTCTACAAATATAGTTGAGGTGTGCCTTCATTGCATTCACTGCCATTCTTGTGGAGTGATATAATGTACTGGATAATTGGGCTTTGAATCAGAAAGTGCTAATGTGAGAGAGAATACTTTTTCCAGTAACGTTTTTAAATAGTTTTATCTGAAAAATTTCAGCAGTAGTTCCCCTGGATGCAATAGATTCACTACAAAGAATATTTTAGATAAAACGTTTCCCCTCTTAATAATTTTGGATTTTTTTTTTTTTTCGTTACTTAGCCTCTTGTAGAACACTTTGACTTCATACATATATTCCATGGCTGTCTGCCCCTAGAGTTGTAGACTCCTATACTCCATAAACAAGTGGTAAGTGGTATGGGTGAATATGTTGGTTTTGCACAGCCTGATTTTTGCTAGTGGGGGTCCACTTGAGGTGACTCCCATGAAAAGCTGCTGGAAATTTCCACTGTGTCCAGCAGAGCCAATCCTGGATGGCTCTGAAGATGGACATACTGCTGGCCAGGGCTGGGCCAATGAGAGAGGCTCTAACACCTCTGTGACAACATATTTAAGAAAATCAAAACAAAGTGCACACAGTTTTGCTTCTAGTCAGAGAAGAGGAGGTGAGAACATTTGAGGGAAACAACACGGAGACACCAAGGTCAGTGGAAAAGGACAGGGAGGAGGTGCTCCAGGTGCCGGAGCCAGGATCCCTCAGCGGGCCGTGGTGAAGACCACAGTGAAGCTGTGCCCCTGCAGCCTGTGGGGATCTAGGGGGGGGTGCAGAGATCCACCCACAGCCCATGGGGATCCAGAGGGGATGCAGAGATCCACCCACAGCCCATGGGGATCCAGGGGGGGATGCAGAGATCCACCCACAACCCATGGGGCAGTGCCCATGCTGGAGTGGGTGGATGCCTGGAGGAGGGTCAGTGGAGAAGAGGGTCCTTACTTCCAGGCTGGAGCAGCCTGTCCTTCCAGAGCAGCAGAAAAAAAGCTCAGGTGACAAACTGACCAAACACCCCACTCCTCTCTCCCTGCACTGTTGGTAGGAAGGAGAGAGAGGAGTGGAGGGAAAAAAAGGTGTTCTTTAAGGGCTTATTTTACTTCTCATTATCCTTCTCCGTCTCTGTTAGTAATAAATTCAGTTTGTACTTCTAAGCTGAGCCAGTTTTACCCTTGGAGTGTTTTCTCCTGGTCCTTATCTCAACTCCCTGAACCCTTCATTGATTTTTTTTTTCTCTGCTCTGCCCAGCTGTGATAGGAGAGGCTGAGTGAGCAGCTTTCTTGGGTGGCTGGCACTGGGCCAGTGTCAAATCACAACAGTGAAAAGAAAAACAACCCTCCTAGCATTAGAACAGCCTTTCCTGGCAGGCAGGCTACCCCTTCATAAGTGGACTCAGGTCATAACCAGCACCGGGCCAATGAAGAGGGTAGATACTTTTGTGTGCTGCTTCATGACCATCAAAAAAAATCCGCCCTTCAATATCACTTTTTGTTATTGTTTTTCTTTATGATGTTGACACATGGAGTAGGTTAGTATATCATGCACTTAGGTCCCCAGCAGGATTTTAGCTGCCCATGGATTGTTATAACTGAGGGAGCTGGATTTCTATGGCACATGGTTGTTAACTTCTGCAGTGAGTTAAAATCCTACCTCTTTCTTTGGGTACCTCATCCCTGCTGAGTCAATCAGAACTAGCTACACAACACTTCCTCTGCTGCCAGTTGCACAGAGGGTGCAATAACTCATGAAGTAACGATGTTGTGTTGAAGTTAGGCATTTAAGAGCAAAACCATATCCTGATGATGAATATTTGCTCTCTCTTTATCCTGTGTCATAAGCATTTAATAGCTCGCACATACTGGGATGAAAATGAGAGATTTAAATAAATTCTGTCTAGAATTGCAACAGCATCTTTGAGAACTTAAAGAGATTTCTAGAGTAGAACAGGGAATTTAGATTCTGCACTACAAATGTTTTGTAATGTAAAATATATTTGTTCCCTAAATAGATTTTACTAGGGAAATACAGGTTTTTGGTTTGGTTTTGCGTTTTTGGTTTGGTGGGGTTTTTTTGTTGTTGTTGTTGGTTTTTTTTAATGTTTTTGTTTGTTCTGTTTTGGTTTTTTTTCCAATAAGACATACTCTTACCACGATCAAAAGAAAAGACTCCTCTTATTTTGTACTTCCAGTCTAAAGGAGGATATTACTTTGCTGATATGGTGCAATTACGTCTCATTCATTTCATGCTTCTGTGCCTTCTCCTAGGACAAAGGCTTATCTGTATCTATGCCTCAGCCAATAATTGCTGTTGTTGCTCTGGAAACATCCAACTATGGCTTTAAGGACTGTAATGCTCTTCTCTCTTGCCTCTTTTCAGATGGAAAATTTAAGACACTTAGGTCAAGACGTAATGGCATGTTTTGGTTCTTGAGTTGTCAGATGAAGTTCCATTTTGATGACTTCTGAGTACTAATGACTGAAGAGGAATTAGGGAAGGCAAATTGTAAAAATGCAGGACAGACACTGAAGGAGCAGAAAAGGACTTTGTTTCAAAAAGTTTGTTCAGCTTCCTGGGTGGGTTCTACTGTTCTACATATCATCCATAAAGTCTGAAGCTGGTGGAGCAGAGGAGTTATGGGTATTTTGAAAGTGCATGAGTACTAAATGAAGAGAAAATCCAAACACTCTTATCAGTATGTAATAGAATTAAACATTCTGAAGTGTATGCTGGAGCATCATTTTTCTTTCTTCATACATTGTGGAGTCTGTAGAAGGAAAAATTAAAAAAGAGTTTGAGCTCATTTCATATTGAATAGCTGAAGGAAATAAAGCCTGGAAATAGTTTGTAAAATCAGATTTTTTTTTTTATTTTATGTAGATTTCTGTATATATATGGTAGATTTTGGTGAATATATTAGTATTACAAGAGTTATTATCCTGAATGTAGGGATGGATTATATACAGTGATTAAGTTTTCATTTGAGACCATCAAAGCATATAAATAATGAAACCCTATTTGAGGCAGAGAATTCATTAACTTCATATGGGTTAATAATTAATATGGAGGAAAGGGCTATCCACAAACAAACATCAAAATTTTACAATTTTTAGAGTAATAAAAATCGTGATTTAAATATAAATTGACAAAATATATTTGTGAGCTTACAGACAGCCTAACAGAATAGCTCTGACAACAATGACCTCATTTATTTAGTTTTTGAGATACACATACCACTACTTAAGGAATATTTTATTTTACAGCAAGAGACAACCTTTTAGTACACAAATTAAGTTTGTTAAATATTACAAAGCAGGTCTTGGAGTAATTACTATATGATCACTGTGATCCCTTTAATATATTCATTAAATATTGAAGCAGATACAATTTTCCTCTGTTACATAGAAGACTTAAGACTTTTTTTGGACAAAATAGTCAAGTTCATACAAATATATTTTGGTAGAGGTACTAGAACCCTGCTGCCCTATCAGAAGTTTAGAGAACTGTGCTCATGCTTGCTGTCACCAAATAAAGTCATTCTTTGTATATACGCAAAAGTAAGAGTCTATGGATCAAAACAACTTACCTATTCATATTTCTAGAACTTAACTGTTATCATTCTTATTTTCTCTGGCTTTTTTTTT
>WEIU01006580.1:331676-365111 GCA_013389925.1 Aegithalos caudatus | reverse complement strand
AACAGAAACATGGGGGGAGGGTGCTCAGGTGGTTCCTAAGCTGCCTCTGCTTCTACCTTGTTGCAGCAATGAGAGCAGGATCACCACATTTTTGTTTTCACAGCAGCAGCTCTCTGTGCTAGTGCTTTGAATGGTCTTAACCAAACTCAGGGGGTTGGTTCCCTACACTTCTTCACCTCCTCTGCTATAACTGCTTTCTGAGCTGATGTTTGCATGCAGCACGGGAGGCTCACCAAATCTAACTGTATCTTCTTTTCTCTCCCTTCCCATGTGCATCAATGGAAGCTTCCTGAAGGTGAGCTGATGTTTTACAGTTGATAATGGAATGGTCCTAAATGTAATTGTTACTTTTTGGTTCTTTCTTTTTTGAGAAACTTAGGCAGCAGGGATTGAAACTGCCCTTAGTGAAAGGCAAAGGACCAGGGCTTTAGCAGAGCAATAGAGCCAACGTTTTGTGTTGGTCTGTAGCATAATAGTCACAATGTCTGGAAGGGTTCAGCCTTACTCTTTGGGAAAGTAGTTTGTTTAAGATTGTTTTAACCCAACTGAATCGAGTCCATCTAAAATAGGAACCATTACTGACTATTTATGTAACTAATTTCAAGGGTAGCTCCAGGGAGAGAGAGAATAATAGATCTAACTTCTGAAAATTAAATTACAGTGCATGAACAAGAAAGGAGAAATGTTACACTGAACAACCAGGAGCAGGTGGATGGCTCTGGTAGTGGAAGGGGAGCTAAGAATGCACCTGTGGCTGACTCAGCCCCTGCAGAACAGAGACCAGAGGAGGAGAACACTGAGCGTTCAGAGTACGTATGGCCCATGCCCTACCAATCACTGAAGTTTGAGCCTTTTTTCTTTTCTGTGTAGGACTAAGTTCTACAGCTATGCCTGGTTTATCTTTGAAGCCTTCCCATACTCTACTTATTTCCCTCCTTCTCCTGTGTTGCATGATGAGCAAATGATGCCATTTGCATTTGGGAGAAAGAGGCAGCCCAAGGCAGATGTACAACTTTGCACAGAACCTTAGAGACGAGTGTGGGGATGTGGCAAGGAAGGGGGATTGGTCACAGGCCATAGCTCAGTATTGCATTTGCTTTTTCTGACAAGCTCCAGTATCGATGTTAGATATGGAAATACTTCCATTGTTATCAATGGGGCTTGGCATCATGGGGCCAGGCAAATTCCAGCAGAAATTCCCTGCTGGAATGGTTCCAGTTGGCTTCTGTTGTCCTGGAGCTGGAGCCCTTCTTCCCAAGGTAGTCTTGCACTAAGGCAGTTGTGGAGGTCATGCTTTTACGGCCAATGCTGGATGTCACAAGCCCTGATTTGTTTGCTTCTGTGATGGAGATCTTGCAGTTCAAGCTGGGGGCCTGCGCAGTAAAATCCCCATTTTGCAGAGCAACAGCAAAGTCCTGCTGTTGCATCTTCCCTTCAGGATAGGAAAGATGCAATGCATTGGACTGATTAAATTAAACTAGGTATGTGTGTCCCTGGGGAAGACAAAGAACACGAGAATTATGGTATAAGGTTTTCTAAAGTGGCTTTTTGGGATGGTGGGGGTGGGAAAAACACAGGTTTTAATAAAGCTGGTGTGCTTTGAGCCTTTTGGAAAGGCAAGGAAGGAGAGAACTGGGGTATGGAACTTTGAGGTGTCAGGTCTTAAATATGCCACCTAAGGGGCTTCTACTGTTCTAAACCATAATGCATTTTGCCAATGAATTTGTAGATGTTTAAGTTTTGGTTGTTGAGTCCGTAGGTGAACAAATCCCATCACTGCGTTAATATACAAAAGGAATACTTTGTTCCTTCGGTCTCAAGCTTCTCAGTTACTGAATGTAACTGCTCTGTTTAGGGAAGGCTGCAAGAGCTCAGTGCTGCAACATTGAACACTCACCCGAGGCTCCTTCCCGGGGCTGGATCTTGCCAGAGCCATGTTACGCTGTAGTTTAGAACTGGGTCCTGGAGTGAATAATCTGGGGTGAATACTTCCCAGAAGACAGCTGGATGCTGTAGTTACCAAGCTGTTATTGATGACCTGCTGGCAGTCAAAGTTGCCACACACAAGGTGGCCAGTGCTAGAGACTGCTGTTACTTCAAATGCCAGAGCAGGGTGACTGAATGCACCTTTCTCCTAGTGCAAACCAGGACACTCCTTCCCTCAGGGCAGGGAGACCCCAAATGCTCATTACAGGCAGCAAACAGAGTTAAAGACAGCAGGGTTCTTCACAGGAAATGTGTCATGGCTAGTCAGTGCAGTTTGCATGATTAGGTGAGACTTTACCTATCAGTAACCACTGAAGTGTGGCGATATTAACAGCTGCACCTTCCTTCTGGTTCTGTTTCCTCTAGTGCACAGCAAGGAGTTGTTATTCGGTGTCCCATCTGCATGGATGTTTACTCAGAGGTAAGGATCCACCTGCTGTCATCCTTTCTGCTCTGTGGCAGGAGGAGGAGGAAGCCAGAAGGGGAGCTGCAGCAGTCAGTGGGCTGATGTGGGATGCTGTGGGCAGCTGGCTGGAGCACAGCCCTTGCTGTGAAGCTGCACAAGTCACTTCTGGGTGGTGAATGTAGAGGGAGAGACCTTTGCCAAGATGGCACTGGCAGATCTGTGGGTCCTTCATTATTCTGATTCCAGATGCTCTCAAGTCTCCTTTGCCTGGTGCCAATGGGGCAGCAAACTCAGATTTTTCCTCCCAATACACGTTGTGGTTTTCTTTCTTCCAGATCATGGAAAGCGAACGACAGCTAGTGGCAACCATGTGTGGCCATATATTCTGCAGAGAGTGCCTCGTTACTGCTCTTGAGAATGATGACAGATGCCCAACCTGTAGGGAGGAATTAGCTTCAGATATATATATTCCCATTTATTTATGAGTGCTTCTCAGGACAGATGGAGATGGATCTTGGAGAAGAGGCTTCTTTATGTATATAGTTCTTCCTGTATATAGTTCTTCCTGTATATAGTTCTTCCTGTATATAGTTTCATTTTTGCTGGATTCGATTACAAATAAAGTTTTGATTGATTTCAATATCGTCTGTCTGCTCTTCTGTGCTGGACTCTGCTGACAGACAGAGATGTTTGTTTAACAGGTGCAAATAAGGCTCTTGGTTTGGGCAGTCAGAAGCTTGCTCTTTTCATCACACTGTAGTCATTGATTTGGGAGAAATGTGCTAAAGCCAAAAGCTTTGTAGTTCTTTTGGCCAGCGTGTGTTGTACAGGGAAAAAGAAACAGGCCCTGCTTGGGGGGCAAGGCCTTGTATTTCTCTAACCAGACTCTGGTGGATGTGTTGTGAAAATGTCATGATTTCGGTGCTCTGAAGACTGAAAGAACAGCAGGTTATGCACACATCCCAAGAAAGCAATTTTCTTTGAGAATATCTTGTAGGTATATAGACAGCTTGTTTATGGTCCAAGCTGCTCCATTACGTTGTGGTTAAGCTATTCCATTGATATCTGCCAGCTGATGACAGGAGCACTGCCAGCTTCTCTGAATCTCTTCACCCTTCTAAAAGGCCTGTAAGCTTAAGGGCTATCAGAAGAATATAGATGCGTAGACTGCAGTGTTCAACACAGCCTGCAAAACAGAAGAGAGATGTAAGTTGTCAGGTAAGGAAATAAACCAACTGCCATGAGCATCATCATAATCATCATCATCAACATCACCATTTACCTTTCCAGTGCAAAAGCAAATTGTCTCCAGAGGGGATGAGAAGCTAGTAGCAGCTCCTAGACCCAGGGTGCTGACATCGGGTGGAAGGAAGTGGCCCCATCCATCACAGGGAGTTGCATGAGATGTGGCCAACGGGTGCCAATGGCAGGTACCTGTCCATATATTTGGGAGAAAGTATGGTACTGAAGGCACAAGTTTTTAACCTCCTGCAGGGCTAAGTGAGACCTACACTTTTCAAGCTCTGGGTTCAGTACAGGCGAACATCTTCATTTGCTAGCCAGCCATGGTACTTCACAGCTCAGGGGCTGCTGAAATATCCCTCCCTGCATGGGAGGCCTGCACAAGGGCTTGTCATGCATTTCCCCTGGAAAAATTCTTCTGTTTCATCAGCAGAGTTTTCACTTCCTGAGGATGGAAACCCCAAGGAAAAATAAACCACCATGGACTTCACTACCTACCCACCACCACTGTGTGTGGTGCACCCAGGGTTCCTCTAAGGGCATTTGCAATCAGTACATCAAATTTCTTGCTGCTTGAGGAGAAAGAAAGAAAAAAAAAAGGTTATTTTGTTACACTGATATTTCTAGTCTCTCTGGATTAAAATATAAAAGTTTGCTGCAAGTCGTCCAGTACAAAAAGCACTGCTTCCTTTTGTAAAGTAACATTTAACAGGTATCTTTAGGATAGGAATTCTTTAGTTCTCTATTGAAGTTTATGTATTTCATGGGTTGTATATTTGGGAAGCTGTGCTTTTTATGTCTTCCAACAGATCCAAACCACTGCTTTGATTTGTTTGTTTGTTTTACACCTGCTCCAGAAGTTTTCAGTATTTCTCTAGAAATTTACTATGATGTGCTGGAAATTTCAAGTCAGCTTAGCTAAAACAAGACGAGTTTTGATTTTATGGGAGATGAAAGCAAATGGCACAGGAGTGGTTGATGCTCTGAGGTAGGAAGAGGCAGTTTTGGAGGCTGATGTAACAAGTTTGCCTGCCAAATATTTCTGGTAAGGCACATGCTGTCACGCAGCTTCAGGTAAGCCACAAAAACATGGAGGGGTGAACCATAAAAGATTTAAATTAAATTTAAATTAAAAAAAACCAAAACAAAAACAACAAAATAAATCAGGATGGTTAACTTTATCTCAATATTAGCCTCTAAAAAGATGACTGGCCCTTGCAACTTTCCTTGGTTTCTGTTTCACTCACAGGACTTTACCCTTGAAATATATTTTCCTGGACATCAAACCTGCAGAGCAAAACAGGAGTTGGATGGCTGCTGTCCCTGTCCCCACCATAGGCATGTGCCACACCTTGGCAACGTGATGCACTTTCACAGTTGTTTTTCCCCTTGGTAACATGGGAATAATGTCACTCATTTTCTCTCAGAAAACACAGACTCTAAGTATTCATGTGCCCTGTCGGAAAGAGACCTCTGAAAGCTGTGAGATTATTTGATCCATGATAGTTAGGGTTTCTTCTTCCCTGAACATGACCTTGAATACCTGAAATTCTTTCTCCAGTACTTATGGTCATTAACTTTTCCTTATTTTGCTCTACCAGGTATGCTGTCTATTTTCTACACTAATTCCTGCTGCTTCCAACACACAGGGGCAAAATAACTAATTTAATATGTCAGACACAGCTATGGAAAATAAAAACCGTATGTGCCTAATGACTGAGGCTCAGCTAAAGTTAGTGCATTGTCTTTTCACTGCAGCTGAATCCTAATGATTCTGTTCCTAAAACTGGCACAGTAAAGGAGCACATTAGGTGTCCTCATTTAATGAGGAGGGAAATAAAAAAAGGTCTGGAATATTTTAAACTAAACATTTCTAGATCTAGAAGCTACCTCCATTCTGCAATCCATGGCAAGGCTCAGAAAACTGCAGTTTTTTCAGACAAGTTTTTTTCCAAGTGCAAGAAAGCAAGGCTCATTCTATTCTCTTCAGACCCACACCTCTGCTTTGCAATCCCTCAGAGACAGCTGCAATATTATCAGATCACCTGGTGCAGTTCAGGAAAATATAGATAGGCCACATGCTTTATTCTCCCAGAGGATCCACAGATGGATAACTTCACACCTGCTTGCCCCAGGGATGCAGGAACCCCACTGATGTTTACAGTATCAGGATTCCTTCTCTTTATACTTTGGATTTCATTTAAGACCTCTGTGGAAGTAGAAAACTGAGTGTGCGCACAAAGCACCACTGCAGCTGAGCCAGCTCTGCTCTGTTGAAAAGGACAGTTTTTAACATAGCCATATGGAAAAAGGCAGGGTTGTGTTTTCCAGACTACAGATAGCACAGGAATGACTCCTATGCAAATTCCTCCAAAGAGTATATGGTGCACACCCCACCAAGGGGACAAATTCCCAAACAGCTCATTCCATCATTGATCTGTAGGCACAGAAAAATTGTTTCTTTAGAGCTTTGAAAGGCCAGAAAGCAGAGATGCAGCATATGGGCATTCTTCATTTATCAAAAACAACCCCTTACCTTTGCTCCCAAGATACCGCATGACCCAGCAGACTGGCCCTTCCCCATCTGCCCAGCTCCTATTTATGCTTCTCATTCCACATTTCTCCACCTAGGGTTAAGAATTCCATCACCTTTACTGTGTCGTGGTCCTGTGCATGCTACTGCTTCAGTCCAGCAAAGTTTCTATGAACTGCTAAAATACTGTTTAAGAGGAGCCTAAAAATTATGAGCTGTGAGGAACTGTTTGAAGGGGCAAGCATCACTCCAGATTGCATCTTGTACAGGTTTTGAGGCTGGGAACTGGGAACAGGGAGTTGGCCACCAACCTTGAGCATTGAGCTTAAAATGGAGTTTTGAACTGTGTGTTTTTAGGTACAGAGCTCGATCCTGGCTGTGTGGAGGGGGCCAGGTGGTGCCCATCTCCAAGGTCTCTTCTCAGCATGCAGACACCTTCATGGCTGTGTAAGGGCAGCAGGCACAGCCTGGAGAGAGGTGGATGTTTGTAACACTTGGTTTTTTTAGAAAAGGCAAGAGCAGACTGTCTGAGGGAGCAGATGAAAACAGCACATCTCGAAGGGAAGGAACATGGCTACAGGACAATAACAATTTCCCCCCCTCAGTGAGACCCATCATCATCCCATGCCAAGGACCAGGAACTGTAATGTACTGAGCTACTGCACAGATCCCCAGTAAACCCCTCCTTCCAGTGCTCAGCCTTCTGGCTTCTAAGCTGGCAGCCAAGCTTGGCCAGCTGAAGGCAACCCAAATATATCCAAGTTTTTGTAGGATAGAAAACAACCCAAAGCCTCCGTCCTTTGCAAGAGAAGCATTTAGGAGGGTGCAAAGCAGCCCCAACAATAAGAAACCTACATGGGAGAGAGGGAGGGCAGTACATGAGGTAAAACCTCCCAGGTGATTACACAGCAGTGGCACCTGAAAGAAATTGTTGGGGTGATGGGGAACACAACTACCTCAGGGCCAGCTTCCCTGTGGGGTGGGCACCCGGTGTCTCTCCCAGCCCCTCAGCCGTGCCAGCCTGGCACAGGTGAGTGACACCTTGCCATGGCTCCTAAAGCACCTGGCTTAAGCAGCATGAAAGAGCAGTCTGGTTCACATCCTGGCCCTATTTATCTCTCAGAGGTGCAGGCCAGGCCCTTCATGCAGGGCATTTAGCAGAGCTTAAACTGTAGTGCAGTAGAATTAAGTATTTTCTGTTCCTGTCTGCATAGAACACCCACAGATTTGTGGATGTCAGGGAGGGACCCAGAGAGAGTGTGGTAAGCAAGCCCAACAAGCCTTGGGCAGATGAGGGGTCTGTACCCAGTCGCTGCTTTCCCTCACATCCTGCCTCGCTTCCCCTTCCGTCAGCAGGGCCTCTGACTGTGAGGGCGGAGCATTTAGACATTTCTGTAGCTTGCCTTTGAAATTTGACCTGCAAGTCCAATGCAGAGACCTGATGGTAAGCAGAGCAGCTGCAGGTACCCACAATCACCTCCTCTCTCCCCTTTCCATCAGGCGTGTGCTCCAATGCGCCCAGCTCCTAACTCCCAGGGAAAAGTCTCCCTCCAATTAATTTGTTTTCTAGTAGCAGCTCTTTGTTGAGCTTCCTAGTACTGAGTCTACTTTGGAGATGTGCACATGGGATTCATGAAGATAGGACTGAAAGTGAGTGTGATCAGACTGGCTGGCATGGGTCACCTGCAACTGCAGCCTGACCTGCAGCACACAGCACTTACCATACTCTGAGGGCTGAAGGTCTGATATGGTTTTCTCCTTCAAATGTTTTTTTCTTGGGTTGATGTGAGCAGCAGAGTTCAGCTCTGGCTCTGAACTCCCCCAAGCTACGTGGATTTTGTTTGATATGCTCTTCTTCACCCTTCCTTCCTCACTTTTCCAGCTAAATTCAGACAAGGTGCCTGTATGCATAAGAGCTGTCAAAAGAATAACTTACAAGTACAGGAGCTAGAAAAGTCTTGAAGTGTAAAGCTGGCAGCCCCAGAAGACCTGCAGGGACTATCCAATCCATCTGGTGCTCCAGGGTGCAGAGCAAACAGGCTTTTGACTAGTTCATAACCGCAGCATATGCAAAAGGCTCAATTATTGCTTCTTAAAAAGCCCAAATTATCTCCTGGAGTTGGAGACTGACAGTCACACAGTCTCCACAGCGTTATGCACGACTGAATTTTTGCTGGCTTATTCTCTGCTGTTCTGTACTGCCTGTAATTGCATTGCATTTTAACTGTTTAGCATCGTCAGAACTTCAGCCCCAGGGGCAGTGGAGGTGGTGAGAGCTCAATACATCAAATTACTACCCAAAGAGCAAGCAGACAAAAAGCAGAGCAGGGAGGGAGGGAAACAGACAAATGAGCCACATTCATTAGAAAAACGGCAGCCGTGACCAGGGAAGCGTCCTACTGATGCAATGAGAAAGGTGAAAGTTGTTAATAATAATAAAGAACACAGTAACACAGTTGCTTTTCTATCAGAAAGCACCAAATCTGGAGAAAATAAATGCTCTGTGGAAAGCAGAGATGAAAACCAGTGAAATGCTCCTTGCCCACATAGCCCTTTCTTTCTTCCCAGTTTTATTTAGTGGGGTTTTTTTGTGGCATTGAGCTCTGTAGCTGCACTGTTTAGTGCTGCTCCCTTGAGTGCTGTGATGTGGCCTCAAAAGCTGGCATTGCTGCTACAGAAACCCCACCATGCGAGGCAGTGAGGCACTTTCCCACAGGCAGGCTTGTGTTTTACCCTTGGCCAGGCAGACGTCCTGATTGCTCCTCCTCTCTTTGGAATTTTGCCATCTGTGAGGGTCCTGAAATGTAAGAGAGCTCTTGATGGGGCTGCCCTGCTGAGGCACCTCCAGTAGCTTTGACCTCGAGAAACTGACTGAGCTGTGTACAGCTTAACACCATGAAATTACAGAACACTGTTCCAGGGAACAGGCCCAGCACAACGCAGAGGCCACAATGATAGAGACATGGAATGAAGGGTTACCTGGAAGCCTGAAGAACAGCCCCAGAGCTGCCCACCATGGCAAGGGGTCCACAGGACCCAGCAGGATCTGCTAGGTGTCCCTTGTAAGCCACAGCAGGCTGCTTGTGGGTCTCTGTCCTGCCTGCAAAACCATGGGAGGAGAAGATCACAGAATAATTTGGGTTGGAAGTGACCTTTAAGGTCTAGTCCAGCCCTCAAGATGAAGCAAAGACAGAGGGACATCAACAAGCACATCCAGCACTGCCAGCAATAAAGACGGTTGTTGCAGGAGAGAGGTTTCTGTCCCTGTCCCAGTGCAGCCTGATAGGGAAGTGCCTCTGCTGTGGCTCTCCACAGGGAATGTGCAAGGTGGATGTGAGGGAGCTGACAAAATCCTCCAGCTGTCTATGCTGAAAATTTTGAGGGTATTGATGTTTCATGTCAGCTGCATTCACCAGGGTTAATTAAAGTCTGTGTTTTATAGATTACCTTTGGCCATAAGCGGGAAAGCTGCCTCAATTGGAAATCAATAGAGTAATCTTTAAGCGCCTTTATTTTATTAGATATAGAGTTCTAATTTGAAGAAATTGAGGATCCATAATTAATGGTGCCAGAGAGGTCCTGAGATGTATGTTTAAAGCTTCCTGAGGATAGGGCTTTGCTGTAGGCAGTGTGCAGGAGGTGTCCAACATGCCAGGGCACACCACTTAGGCTGGGGAATGCTCTGGTGAGTGAGCTCCCAGGAGCACTGCAGAAATCCAACAGCAAATCAATAGCCAGCACTCTGCCCAAAAATTGAAGGGAAGGCTGTGAAGGCAGTGCTGTCACCACAAGGCACAGCAGAAAAAGCAAATCCTGAGCTGCTGACAACCAAGGAGTCTCTCAGATGCTGCCAGTGGCCTCCCTGTCCTGAGCCAGAGAAACTGATGTGCTTAATGCCTTTCTCTAAGTTTTCTGTGCACTGGTATGGTTCACTCCTCTTCAGTGGGGAAGAGTCATTCCAAAACCACAGATGCCTTTGGGGGTTTTGGAAAGTGAAATATCCTGACAGTGCTACTGCTCTCCCTTGAAACAGCCTTGCTGGCAGGCCATACAACTTTCCCACAACACACAGGCCAAGGCCAAGGAATATTTTTCATTTAAACAGCTATCTGAGCAGTGCCTGTAAAATAATTCTGTCTGCAGACAATGGAGTGTCAAGGACCAGAATGATTGCTGGGATCCAATAAGCAGAATAAACCCCAAAAGACTGGCCCATTCATGAGCAGCCATCATGAGGCCCTCACCCAAACATGTAAGTAATTAGAAGGCTAATAAGCTGTTTGTGCTTGAAAAGCACCTAATGTCTATCTTTTCAGCATCTACCTTTTAGAAATAATTATTTTCAACTTTTCTATGTTGTTTTTCTCATTTCTAGACCTTTTCCCTCTAAATAATGATGAAAGTACTTTTTCTGTTAGTCAAATAACTTACTTGATACAGCATCTTAGAATAGAAAGCCAATTGTCAATAGACTGTGCCACACTTTTTTTTTTTTTTTTTTTTTTTTTTTTTTTTTTTTTTTTTTTTTTTTTTTTTCTTGGTTGGCTCTTTCTCTTCAGTGCCCACTTGTCTGGTTTGGGACTTCATCCAAAATCCCATCATGCTGCAACTGGTCACTCCCAAAATATTGTAAATCCTTTTACTGAGAAGCGTTAGACTCTGGGAAGAGCTCGGGGAAATTTTCTGTGCTTGAAGGCAGTGACTTGCCTTCCCAAGTTAAGCATGAGATAAGCAGTGCTGAAAACACTTTCTCCTGGCAAAGCTGAGCTGTGCACATTTTGCTGGCAGTGATTAATGATACCCCAAAGTCTTTGCCAGCCAAATATGTTCTGTAGTCTTGGATTGAACATGTAGATCAGAATCATATACTCCACTTACAAACCTGTTTAACAAGTAACTCATGAGTTGAACTAATTTGTAAGCAGATCAAGTTTAATTACATTTCTGTGGGCATGTTCATTCCACAGTGAAGTGGATGTCATTCACTTCTTTAGCAAATTAGGATACAGAAACTGAAAAACATTAAATTTAGATGGGACTGTCCACAGAAGATTTAGGTAAACTTTGGTGAGAAGACTTTTACAAATGTAGATCCATTTTCCTAATATTCTCATATAGACAAACCTCACAGTGGAGGACCAACTTTAACTTTTGGTGTTTTTTGACATACTACTGACTAGAAAAACTCTAGTGGCTCTTTCAGATGTGTTACAGTGGAGCCGTTGAGCCGGACAATCTGAATTGATTTTTCATTTCTTTTTCATCTACCTGAGCCATTTCATGTAACTTCTTTAAATACTGAGTTCTCTCTGTAGACAGTTCAGCACCTTCCATTAAAGACAATTCCAGCACCTCCAACTCTGCAGAAGAAAAGTGCCTCAAATATTCTTCCAAATCCATTCTGTTCTTTACAGATATCCTTCAAGCAAATCTGTCTTCTCTCCTTCATACAAACATCAATTCCCTCATCATTCTTAAAAAGAATGGAAGTTCAAATGTCTCCCCTTACCACAAGTTTTGTCATTTCAGGGGTTAAGAGGATCTCAAGCTCTTATTTCTTCTGTCCACTAAACCCACCTCTTTTACTTCATACACACTCAGCACAAGCCAGTCTCTTTGAGAGATGTTTCCCAGCCTTCCAAGGAGTGCTTGGTTATCTGCTATGCCCCTTACCATGAAGAGCTCAAACACCTTCCCTGTTTTGTTGTTTTTCATTTTTCCAGTACCAGGATTTGCAGAGGGGCCAGTCCTTTTCCCCATCACTGACTGTAATGAGGAGGAGTTTCCACTTGCCACCTCCAGCATGCCTTCTGCAAGGTTTCAAGGAGCCCCTGCCACCACCATGCCCAGAATATCTAATGTCTGCTCTCCAGGCTTGTCATAAAGGGTCCACCTCATTCTGTGAAACAGGAACATGGAGTAATGGACAATAGTTGTGCTAGACACAGACAATGGATTGCATTTCTGCAAACAGAAAAGGATAGCTACTTAATAAAGATAATAAATTTTAATAGGAAGTAAATTTTTTTTTTCTTGACACAACATAGTAGTTTCTGAACAGATTTTTTGCACAAAAATACAAACAGATATTTCACAATATTTCTCTGCTTTTCTCTACTGTCCTTTCACTATGATACAACACACTACAAAACACCTTGGGTTTTTAATCAACATGAAAATCCACAATGACTGCTTTTTTTTGAAGGAAACCTCATCAATCAGGAACCAGAACAGTTGCAGATACCAACTAGCATATTTTAGATGGCCCAGCCTCTCCAAAGTAGGCATCCAAGACTTCTCTGCTCCTGAGGAACACAAGTGATCCAGGAATACCTGAATGAACCACATAAGTTCAGCTGCAGCATGGACACTTGTTTGTTCCCCATCTTTTCTCGAGCTTCACCAAAAGTCTCTCATGGTGCCACTAAGACAGAAGATTATCAGATCCACCAAAGTGGAAGTAAGAGCAACAGCCAGGCACAGGGAAATCAACACTTTTCAGCTTTGTCTATAGACATGAACTAATAAATCTGCTCCATCTCTTACCATGGTGGGTAGGCAAGTTTTAATATTTCAGAGAAGGAAATTGGAGAGAAAAGTTCCTCAAAAGCATTGTATCAATACGTATCAAAACTCAGATGATTGTCCTGGATCTTGGTCCTGCACTTAGACCACCATTGTCTTTTTTCCATTTCCCAATTTACAAAAAGGTAATTCTTGGAATGCTACAGTCATCGGATTGAGACTGAGCAGATGCTCACAGTAATATAACTTTCAAACATTTATAGTTCTAGAAAGGTAGGGTACCTGCAGGTAGAAGCACTACTCGATATTTTGGAACTGCCAGCTCTGTACAAATTAGGAGTGTCTGTAATTAGCACTTGAAACACTCTTTGAAATTCCAGAGTTATTCAATGACCTGCAGGAATCTCCTGCATTACTCAGGACACAGGGAAGAAGGTTCATCAGTGAAATTGCTTACCTTGCTGATTCCCACTGTGTGCCTCAGGCTATATGGGAGTCATATTTGTGGCATACATAATGCAATTACCAAGGAACAGGTGAAAACCAACTATTGCCTGCTACATTGCAAAGATTATGTTCAGTAATTTACAGACTTTCAAAGAGCCTCTGTGCAAGGTGTGCTCCTCCCTTCACAGAAAAGTAGCACACACTTCAGTGTCTCAGCCAGGCATCTCTCCCTGTAAACATTTATGACAAGCAAAGCATGTGCTACAGTGAGGAGTCTCATGCAAATCACTGAATTAATTTTCATAGTGGCTGTTTGCCCAGTCCTGTTTCAAGGGTCAGGCCTGTTTGTATTCTGCTACATATATTTAAAATATCCCTAGCTACCACAAGATCAACAAAGTATGCTGACATATTCCTTCCTGTGTGTGCAGAAGACATTTTTAGTAGCTACTATGCAAACATCACCAAATTTTTACATTATCTTCACCCATCTTATTTTTTCATTCTCTTCAACCTTGTTTCCCTGCTTTTACTATATGTGAAAATAATAAATATACATGCTATACCAGTTATTAAGCCATCAAAAAATTACATGTCATTCCAGAAGGGAAAGGAGATGCTTGAGATTTAGGAGTCAAAACCTGGTCATTAACACAAGTGTCCTGTTGGTAAAAAGCTTCAGCTTCTCCACATTTCCCATTGAAAGGCAACTTTGGTGAGATGTTTCTGCATACTGTGATAAAACAGGCTGCCTCACATCTGAAATGACAAGAGTATCTCAGGATTATTATTCCAGGTAAGGTTGTTCGGGAACGTAAGAGTAAGCTAAAACCGAAGACACAGAATAAATCCAATATGGCATAGACAGTAAGGATTAAATTCATTGTGGATCCACACAAATTGAATTATCTCTGTGTTTTCAGAAATGTAGACAAAACTGTATTCTGCTGCTCTAATTCAAGGAACAAAGGAGGCAATTTTGTCCTTACTATTGGCACCAGGAAAGCTTGGTCTCTACCTAGGGGAACTGAGAATAGGTCAAAACCATCAAAGATGTTCTTCACATTTCTGGTCAACCAGGTATTTATCAGTGGAGGGTGACTGGCCCCTTTCTAGAGGGGCTTCATTCTACAGTGCTGATGGGAGTCTGGGCTTTGCCAGAGCCTCTGCTGGACCCAAATGATGGATGCTGTGACACCCAGTTCCTCAGGCCACCCTTGTCCCCTGCCTCATGCTCTACCCTGGTCACACAGGGCCCTTCCATAGTTGCTTCCTTCTCCCTCCCTCAGCAAAGGACCACAGTTCTCCACAGTTCTCCATGAATGAGAGAAGCAGCTCTATGGGAAGTGGATATTGTGGCGCCTGAGAAAGCTTCATACATGAAACAAAATGCAGCACCTAACAACTGGGTTTCAGAGGCGCTCTGATGGTCTCTGTGCTCTCACACATAAAAATACCATCCAACATTTGCTGTGTATGTTAAGCACTGAGGATTTCAAGCCATAATAAACCACCTCAATTTAAGCGCTGGCTTCTGCATGAAGTGAAAAAAATTCGAATTTTTCATGGAAAAAAAAAAGGAGTAAAAAACGTCTGGGTACCAAACTTCTTTTTTTTAAATAGGTATCTGCCCTTAAAAAAATCTGTTATTTCTCACACAAACAGAAAGAAAATTCACCCAGGGGGGTTTACATCCAGGAAATGCTGAACAATTAAAGTCACATGCTCTTGCCTATAAAGGTCTGTGAGCTGGCAGCTCCTTCAGCCCCCAGTTTGCCTGTGAATCTGGTCAAGATGGGGTGCTCCAGCTGAGCTTTGTTTATGCCTGTTCCTTGAGGCTGCTGCCAACTGAAGGAATTTCTCTTTTTGGCTTGCATTTTTAATCCTTTTTTTAAGTTATGTGGCACAATACTGAGACTAAAAAGTATTAAAGAGACTAACAAACACTAATGTTACAGTATGGAAAACAAAGGCTATAAACTTACATATTTATTGCTGAGATGTGAAGAATTGCCGAGTTTTATTCTTCCCATGAGATGAGTGCTCGCCTAAAAAACAGAAAACACATTTGCATCAGATAAACATGGAAGGCCAGATAAACATGGAAATTAGTCTAGCAAGAATACATCACTGACCAGTGTACAAACTAGCCACTCTTCTTGTCAGATTTACTTAACAGCAAAAACTGCCCATACAATAGATTTTTACCACTCTTCCTATTTTATGGATTATTTCCCCTGTGATTTGTTTATAAATGGTGGGTTACTATCACAAGGTATTTTCCAAGGCAGTTCTGAAGGGAGTTGAAGAGGAATAAGATTTTAATTAATTTATAGCTATGATTAGAACATTAAATTATAAAAATAAGAAGATAGAACTATAAAATTAATTTTGCCAGTAATACTGACATCAGTTCAGTTCCTCCAAAGCAGAAGGATGAAGATTTAAGAACTTCACACAGTCTTCAATATTCCTTCCCTGGAGAAGCCAGCACTACATGAAAACAGGCATGAGGGCAGGAAAACCCAAATATCTTCTTCTGCCTCCTTGCTCACCTACAGGAGACAATTCCTCATCCTCACATGAGAGGCAAGGATTACATTCCAGGAGAAGTGAATATGTATTAAAAAGCTACAAATGATCAATGGCCTAGGGTTGCAAATTGTAATACAAATTAGGATTATAAAAAAATTCACTGATTAAGCATTTAAATAATTAGCAACCAAATTAAATAGTTGCACTCCTGAAGAGAATGGAAAAGACTTATCAATAGTTTTCAGACAGTTTTCTTCACAGCTAAAAAAGGCTCTTTAATTTAGTGCAGCTTTTTAAAGATTAGTAGAAGACTTGGTATCTTCTGAAAACTGTTCAACAATAGTGTGCTGGAATGGTATTCACTTCCCAAGTGTTCAGTTTTGGAAAAAAAAAAATTAAATAATTCTGAAGTGTTGCTAAGATAGTGTTTCAGAAGCTCTTATATCAAATTTCAGGTAGAGCAAAGGAAAGCACAAGTTTCTGCTAGGAAAAAAATGGAACATCTTAAGAAGACATATTTTTGGTAGGTGAAATGTGTTTGTCAGATAAAAATCTTGTACTGAAAAGCTAAAATAAAGTGAACCAGTTCAAATATTGCACAGTTTTATACTAGCAAAGGAATGAGATTTTCAAGAACTCTCATTTCATCATTAGTTTATTTTTATTTTTATTTTTCCTTCTGAATGTTTCTACTTTCCTCATTTAATGTATAGAAATAGAAACACCCCAGGAAAATAACATGTCTAAGGGCAGGCTCCAGAGTAATGTTAGCTTTTTGGATAACATCTCATTTATGCCAACAGACTGTGGATCAGAGTAGGTAATGGGGGAGCAGCACTGGCTGCAGAAGGCAGAGTGCCTGAGAGGAGCCTGCTGACAGCAGTGGCCAGGCCAGAGGGGTGACTGCCTTTCTGAGACCACAGCACACAGACACACTCCCTATCCAGATTTCCTGGTGCTATACACTTTATCCCTGCAACAGAGAACTGCCCCCAACTATTGCTTGGGGCAGTGTCCCCCTACAATATCAGTGTAAATGGGTGGATGCAGACAGGGATGTTCTACATTGCTTCGCTGCTGCGCTTCCAAGAGGACAGGAGCCTGCAAGCCTTGTGAAACAAAAGCAAGTTATGGCTACTCCAGGGATACAAATGTGCCTGAAGATATTTGATTTGTAAGGTCTGTAATCATTAGTGCTAGCCAACAATTCAGTGATGAAGAGACAATGATTATACACTGGAGAAGATGTAGTCACAGATGCTCTCTGTTCAAGAGATAAAAGGGCACTGGATGGGTTTAGATACAGGGCTGCAGTACACCTGGAGACTGCACAGAGAAGTGTCCAGATCGATTTTGGAGTTCAATGGTTCAGCAGTTTGATATTCTGCCAAATACCCAGTTGCAACTCAAAGGGCAAACCAAGAAGAACATTCAGGTTAGCTGCAAGTAAGAAGACATATTGATCTCAAAAGAGTCTTAACTGACACAAATAGACTCCAAGACTGAAAAAAACCCAAAATTGTCCCTAAACCATCCCCCACCAAAAAAAATGGACTAAACCTTGCTTCCTGTAAGGGAAATGAAAAACAAATACTTGTGTTTCGTAGTTTGTTAGAACAGATGGCATTTTAATAGACTGAAGAAATTCCATGCTGAAATTTTGCTGATTGAGAAAACACAGGGTGCAGTGGAGGTGCTCAACCAGTCCACATACATTACCCTGGATCCTTTGAAGGTTGTCACTGGATCATAGAATTGTTGAGTTTGAAAAGACCTTTAAGATCATCAAGTCCAACTGTCAGCCCCGCAACATCTCCATATTCACCACTAAACCATGTCCTCAAGTGCCACATCCACGCGTTTTTTGAACACTTTCAGTAACAATGACCCTACCACTGCCCTAGACAGGCTGTTCCAATGCTTAACAACCCTTTTTGTGAAGAATTTTCCACTAATATCCAATCTAAACAAGCTTGGCACAACTTGAGACCATCACTGAAAGAGAAAGGGTATAGTTCCACAAAATGTACCAATGAGCAAAATTGCTGCACAACATTATCAGTGAAAAACTGGGATTTTATTTACTCTGGATTATGCATTTAGAGAAGAACAACACACAAACTCTAGTGTTATGCACCAGGAGATAGAAGGTATCAGGAGAAACTTGAACCATCTGCTTCTCATTATATAGGTATTAAGTATCTCACATAAGGTATTAGTTAATCCAATTTGATGGCTACTGTAACTTTCTGATAATGGGCTGAAAATTCACTGTCCATTTATCTACCTTGAAAATTAAGTGAGTGGCCTCAGAAAAAATGGGAGACGAAGGGAACTGGAGGAAAGTCCAGTGCAGCTAAAGTGCTACCAACTGCACAGCTGCAAGTGGAACACGACCCCCTTTACCTGTGGTCCTGCCATGTGACACCTCTCCTGATGGAGGAGGAGTTGTGGGCTCAGATAGATTGGCAGAGGGCAGTGAGAAGCCAACATCATATGTATCACACACTTCTACAGAAACTGAAAAAATTATGCACAGTTTGAAAAAGAGGCCTTAGAATATTTGGAAAAATAAATTAGATACTGACATGGAAGTTTTAGCTGACTTGCAAAGCCTGCCATTACACCCTTTATTCTCTCTCGTCTTCCAGTGTTGCACCTGTTTGTTTATTTTTGTCTGAAATTGGATTGCAAAAACAAAGAGGCATCATGAGGTCTCTAACTATTACTATCATAAACCAGACAGATCTGTAGTTAAACTGTCAGGTTTATTTCTGCAGGAGGTTGCAGATACCACAGCAAACAAGACAAATTTGTGGAATTAAAAGCCACTGAAAACTATGAAACACCAAATGATAAAAAGCCTGACTAAGGATGTCTCCAAGCCACAGGCTGCTGGAAGTCTATGGTGTAGGACGCATTACTGGATTCCTTTCCTGTTTGTCACACTTCCTTTCACCTCATGTGATCCACCCTCTAACAAATCCTCTGTGACTGGATTTGATGCTACAGAGATCCAGCATCCTAGCAGGTACAGCTGGCTCAGCTGATGGCTACTTAGCCTCAGTGCTAAAGGAGATGGTGCTCTAACAACTTCCACAATACAGCACTGGCCTTCCATACACAGCATCCACGTGGCACCCTTTGAACACTTCTGCCAGAGCCTCCCAAAGAAATAGGCAGTGTAGGCACTGGGCCTGATCCAATATGCCCTGCACACTTCCTCCTCTAAAACATGGTCATGGTTCAAAAGGATAAAGACAAGGAAGATGTACAAAAAAAATTGTACTCATAAATCCTCATATTTGTTTTGTATGCTTCAACATATTTGTTTTAAGCGTGTGGAAAGTAGATTTTGTACACAGCTGCTGAGGGCTCTTCCAAGCTGAAAGATAACCAGAAAAGAAATAGTGCTGCAGTGAAAATGCAGTGTTTTCTTCCTAAATAAAATTTCACTTGTGCAGTATTTGCTTTGATTTTTCACTCAAAAATATACTAATTTCCAACCATTAATGCTGAATTGTGATACCAATGTATGTGAATAAGTAATGGGTACAATCAGCTAAAATTACAGATTGCAATAAGATCAGTTTTGAAGCTCTGAAACAAACATTTCTTTGTCTCACTGTTGTGAAAGCATATTGTATTAATCTCACTGCCATTTTCCCTCTCCTCCTGCCCCTCCACATTCTGAATATATTATTCAGAATACACATACACTGCAGAACATCATGACACGAAAGAGAGTACAAACTGAGTACTATGAGTACAGAAAGTCTTTCACCTGGATGAAGCCCTCTGACATTATTGGGAAGGCTGGACAAAAAAGGATGTAGAAACAGTCTTTCACATAAAAAATAGGTTGTACTGCATCTCAGATTACATTGTCTGTAAGAAGAAAATAGTTGTGCTGTTATTTCACTGCAATATCTGCTGCTGAGAAATTGCTTGTGAGTGGCAATCAGATTTGGAGCAAAGAATTAAACGAAGCTTTTCATAAAATCTGAATGCTGAAGCCTTTATACTTTTATAAAAGTATAAAACTACCTCTGCAGACACAGGAGTCAAAATATCTATTTTTATCATGCTGAACTAAAAGAAAGATGCTGGAGAACACATTAAGTGGGAACCAGTGGCTGGGTTTGGTGTGGGCCAGTGGGTCCAGCACCAGCAATGTGCTGCAGCTCCCCTGCCACACACTTCACCATTTTCCTGCAAACTGCTCCTCAGCACTGCCAGCACGACAGAAGGATCTGAATAATCCACCGTGGCAGAGAGAAGCTGTGTGGAAACGTTCAGGTGAAGGACAGGAAGGCAACTGCTGCTGAACAGGCAGCAAAGGGCAGAAGGTGGCTCCCTCACGAGGAGCATCTTGGAAAACTGCAGGCTGGAAAGTCAGCAAGTGCTTCACAGGGGAAAAATCATCTGACCCTCAGCAGGCTGAATGTAAGAGACTGCCTTAAAAACCCTTGAAAATATGCACAGCTCACAAACCAAATTAGAAATACAGAAGGAAACATATGCTATTTTGACTACAGTTTGACTATGTTTTTGACAACAGTTTTGTCCAAAAGTTTCAGCTGGAAGTGTGTGCAGTCAGAACTTTGTGGTGTGAGTAAACACAGAGTCCAACCACAAGCTAAGAAAGTTTATTCTACAGTTGCTGTGAGGAAAGAGACACAACTCCAGGCTATTTTACAATACAAGGTTAGAAAAACAGAGTATTAGCAAATGCAAAAGAAAAGGAGAGGGAAGGAAGGAGGTACTCAATACCTTTCTCTGTTTCAAGGGGACACTTTTCTGTGAAGCAACTTCTAGGTGTTCTACGTGCAGGAAAAAAAAAAGTAAGACCCTGAAACTACCTCTCAGAGTAGGAAACAGAAATAATATCATATCCTACATTAGCAGGGGCACCCGCTCTTACCACTCCTAAGCAGGCAGCGTGCCAGCAGGCTGCTCTTCACTGACCTACACTGCTTGTCTTGCAAGCAAATGGAAGAGGGAAGGGAATTTCCATTGACAGAGTGACTCATCTAGTGACTCAGATTCTTCAGCTGCTCCTAGAGACATCCACGTAGATCGTAGACACTATGAGAAAAAGGCCAAAGTTCCAATGCATGCTAAGAAATGTCATGACCCACTATGGAGTCATGACCCACTATGGAGTCATGCCCCCTCTCAGGGGTAAATTTCCCTGGGTTGGTCCTAGATGAGGTAAACTCCAAAGATTTCTTACTTTCTTAAATGCTATGGCCCATGCTCAGATGTATTCAGCATAACAGGAAACGAGGTTTGCACCAGCTCCTGATTTATCCCATTGTACCAAAACCACATCTATGGTTTGATGAGTGAGGCAGAACAATTAGTGTCAGCATTTGGAAGGTTATGGAAAGCAGTGATGAAGACATTGTCATCTGACCACACTGTTTCAGAACACCACAGGATTTTCCATGTCCAAGCCCTAGCAGTGAGTTGTCTTGAGGTACATTCAGCTGAAGCAGCAGGTAACAGCTCTAAGGCTATCATTACTGTTGAACAGCAGCAGCTTTTTGAAGAGATGTGGAGCATATGGACAAGGCAAATTTTCCTGCTTCCTCAGTTCTTGCTATCTTTGCACTGCACTGCCAACAGAGAGCAGCTCTAGGTATTAGCTGATCTCCTTCATCAGTGTGATTGCAATAAGTTCCAGGGGTTTCAAATGGAACAGGTTAGGTGTCTCCCAAATATCCATCTTTGCCTGATGAATTTTCCCATCTCTGTTAAGTAGCAACACTTGAATCTTCATTTTTTGTTCAGAGTGGGTATCTTGGGAAGCCCTAATGCAAACATGTGCCACAAATCCTTCTCCAGCCACCTTCCATTTCAGATGCCTCACCAAAATCTGAGCTACCTCAGCTCTGACACATTTAACACCCTTTCAGCAAATTCAGTGCAGAACAGGCAATATCTCTACAAGCCAAGTAAGTCATATCCTACCCTTTCACCTCAGAACAGCTCAGTCTGGTTATAAATCATGCTTTATTGGATCAGCTTATGCTCAGGCACCAGGATTATACCTAACATGTCTGAAATATGTTGTCACCTGCACATACCTACGAGACTTTACATTGAATACTGAACAGGTGTGCTTCTACTAAAAAGGCCTTTCATATATTTTACCTGCTCTAGAATAGTTATTCCAGGCAAGGGCCATAAAAGAAAATTCTGAAGTCATTACTCAGGTATCAATGCTTCTGTCACACATCATACACCTGTATGGAGTAGCCTTACCCAAATTTCTATTCACCAACCTTTCTGTAACTGAGAAATTTTTATCCCTCAACATTTTTCTTGAGTCCTAGAAAGGTGATCAATACCTTTGCTCTTTTTCAGTGTAGTACACAAGAACCCTTACAGAAAAAGTTAGGTCTGTTTTCAAGACAGGCAATACTTTAACCTCATGGCTGATGGTATTGATCTCTTAGTCATCAATTAAAACCCTTAATCTTATATTCTCAGGAAATATAACTATCACTGACGAGCTAAGTGTGCAGTGTTGTGGGCTATGTTGAATCTCAAATATTTTTGCAGGTAGATTTTCTAGACCACTGTATTTATTCTCCCCAGGGAGAGCCACCCTAAATTTGCCTATGCTGTCAACATGAAATGGCTGCCATAAGTCCTCCATTTGTACATTAGTGTAAAACTTCTGAGATGATTTTTATCTAAGCTGAATTTTCAAGTAAGATGCAAGAACAGGCATCTATTTTGCAGTGTTGCAGTTCACTGACAAACATGCATGAAAAATTTTCTGAGTTTGGGTTAGTTTTCTCTGGTTTTATACTTTACATTCATTTTACACCAGTTATGCTGTAGGCCTCAGAGCCATTAGTAATTCTATCTAAGAAGAGTTATAAAAAATGACAAAATATTAAAGCTCCATTTTACCTAGTGTTCCTGATGATACTACTCCATTAAAAACCATTACTTTAGTCCAGGCTTAATTGAAAACTATTCTTTTCCTGTATTCTTTCACATTATTTGTAGGTATTTGAAATAATATTCTTGATTAAAACTAATTCAGCTGTGTCTCTGAAAAAGGAGTCTTTCCTTTTCTTTCATTTCATATTCACAACCTAATTTTAGAAGTCTTAAAATAGGATCCTTCAGGAATCAATGGACTGCCACAGGTCAGCCCATTCCAGCTCAAGATAGATGTCCAAGGCAGATGGGATAAACAGCCCTCTGGACACATACATCTCTTTCAACTATGTGGAGTTGGCATGGTTTTTTAGACAGATAAAAGAAGGCAAGATTAAACTCACCATAACCTTTGATCAAGATCTATGCACAACACTGAGACAGGGTCTTTCTAGGTTGCTTGCTTGAACAGTTTGTAGGTCCTTATTTGTCCTGCATATATTTTACAAAATTATACAATCTCAAAGTCTTCTGTTTGGAATGAAAAGAAAAAATGAAAAAAAAAAATAGAATGTATACTTTTAATAAAGCTTAATTTGAATATATATCAAAGCAGAACTTTATTGTAGATATGCTTGACCTTAGGGAGGAGCTACCTATTGATAGTGAGAGGATGATGTAGCTCTGCCTGTAAAGTTAAGGCTTCTCTTTAGATATTTCTAATTTCAGTCTTTCTACTCACAACTTTTTGTAGTTTTGTTGGTATGTACAGAGACAGCCACAACATACACTTTCTAAACAGCTGGACCAAGGGAAAAGAAGAACACTTGTAAAAAAAGTTTTATGCAAGGCAATTGTTGTCAGTAGTTGTGAGAAGGCCCATGAGTCAGCCATTTCTTGTGTCTATACCATGACAAACATCTGCCTTTATGCCTGAGCTTTTAATAAAGCAAGTAAATCTGTTTCAAATGGGGAGATATCCTAACATATTTAAAATAACTGTATGAGTGACAAATATTTCTGGAAGAAACAGACCCCTCTGCCAGAGTGCTTTTAATTTAAGAAGTAAAGTGACTCTAAAAACCTAGGCAAAAGCAGGACTTCAATTTCTGTGAAAGCATGTTTAATTTTGAAACATATAACGATGTAAGAATTCAAGTGAAAATGGCAGCTAGTTTAAATATGCATTGTATTAATGAGAAGAGGGCAAGAATCTTGTCTTCTAAGAGGTTATGACTCAATCCTTCTAATTTTAGCATGCACACATCATAGTACAGTAAAAAAGAATATCAAGCATCCTCTGGGTGGAAGATGCTCAGATAATTGGTGAACCAGCAGCTGAATAACAGGCAACAGAACTCATCTTGTAGAAAAAGGGAAAAAAAAAAAAAAAGTGAGCCTATGTCTTTTCCCATTTACCCTGCTGTAAACCACAAACAATTCTGCTACTGTCAGTGAAATCACTTTATCTTTGAAATGGCATGCTTGGGCCAGAATCAGTCCAAAAGCATCCATTAATTAGTTTCTAACTTCATTCAGCTTTCAAAAAAAGAGTACAATTTTAAGAAAACATACACACAACCCCACACTCAAAATAAAGCCAAAAGTCCATTCCCAAAGACATACTCTTAAAAAGAACCCAAAACCCAACAAACAAAACCCACAAAACCCCCCTTCCCAAATCATGAAGCTCTGAGGCACAGCCTCTAAAGTGCCACAGTGCAGTTTGCCTTCACCCAGCAGCAGAGGGGCAGAATGATGTGTCCTGTGATGGAGCAGACCCTTCCTGTGCCCCACTCTAGCCCCCAGCTCTGTGTTGAGAGGCCATGGGGACCTTGTATGAATCTGGTTTGCTGCAAGGGCTCCCAGAGATGCCCTGTGGGTCTTTTGGATTACACAAAAGCTTCTGGAACTTGCAGAGAAGGCTGGAGAGCTGAAAGTGTGCCTCTCCAGCAAGCAGAGTATACTTCAAATCAAGTGTTGTATGTCAGAGGACTTCACAAGGATTTGGACAAAAGGAGAAAGCAGCTGTTGGTCAGCCTCAGAAATGTCAGTAGGAGAAACTGATGGCCAAAAAGCTTAAAAACAAAAAAAGAGTATTATACCTAAAAAATAGAAAGTAAGAAACTGTTTTTATGGAAGGACTTTTGCAGATGAGGTGGGACCTATGTGACTGAGAAAGCTTTGGGTGAGAGTGAGAAACTTCACCATAACTAGCTCTACCATGAGAGGTTTAGGGGTTTTGATTGATTAATTAGAATCCTCTCCTGCCTCAGTCTTAGTTTGTGCCACTCCATTTTTTTTTTGCAGAACTTATAATTGCATCCATCTCTTTGCTTTGAGATTTTTCTTTCTTTTGTGCATGTTATCAGTAACCTTTGTTCCTTTAGGCTATATTACCACAGACTTTGTAAGAACCTGAAGCACAGGACAGAGGGATTTGCAATGAGAGTAGGATTTTGAATGCAAAAGGTGACTGAGTATGGGGCTGACTGAACACTGCTGACACCAACTCCAACAGAATCCTGATTACATACAGCACTGACTCCCAAACCTTTTGATCCCTGGGATATTAGCTCAGTTGGCTGGAGCATAGTAATAATAACGCCAAGGCTGTGGGTTTGATCTTCACATAGGCCGTTCACTTAAGTTCACCTGAGGGTCCCTTCCAACTCAGAACATTCTGTGATTCTGATATTACCTGTCTTCAAACTTCCTTGTACAGCCAGATCTAGCTGATAAATAGCACAGTCACTGTTATTCCTGAACATCCCTAGCCAGATCACTTACCATCAATGATTTAAATAAAATATTTTCCTAAACCAGTCATACATCTCACTCCCAAATACTGACAGCACACACAGAACAGCTGAACTGCAGCTCTACAGGATCACAGCCTGGGGATTTGCTCTGTAGAGGAATTGTTTGCAGTGACTTTAACCTGACAGGAACTGAAGATGGGTTTGCTATTGGAAATGACATCCCAAAAACTGCTCTTCTCAGAGCTCAGAGAGGGAAACTGACACACACACAAAGGAAACACTCACCAGTTTCAGGAGAAGTTGTCTTCACAGAAAGAAGTTTGACTCCTTCTTTATCTGACTGGGCCCTGTTGAAGTCAGAAAACATTTAAGCAGTCAGGACACATGTTGGTTGTCCAAACAAAGCTCTATGATTATGGTCCTGAGGAGGCAGCATCTACTCCAGTCTAAATTGGCAGGCTTAAAGTGGGCTTTGCATGGGGTTATGTGGTAGAAGATACCTTATACCAACATCTCTGAAAATACCTTTCTCTTAAAATATGCAATAAATCAAGTTTCATGACTCCCTGTTTAATCTAGGACTTCACAGAAGAGGTACATCTGGGGGAAAAAGAGTAATATTTTTTTCTGTGAATGCAAGCCTTTTAGCCATGCTGAATTGCAAAGAAGGACCACTTCAGATGTCCAGGAAGTCAGGACTACCAAGTAAATCAGTAGCCTACATGTTGCTTTTGGTCATACAAGTGGCCACTGCCAGGCTCAATGGTCTTTAGTTTGTATCTTCCAATGGATCTTTCTTAGTTTCCCTCTCCTCACACTCTCTATGCCACTACTATTTCAACTGAGGCTATGCAAATGGTGCAGTGGAAACAAGATGGGAGAGAGGAACATGATATAATGGGGAACAAGAGAAATATATTTATAAATAATCCAGAATAAAAAGGAAACACATTAAAAAGAGAGAAACCACGAACAAAAGAAGAGGGGTGGGAAAAGATGCAGGGGTAGAGGACAGGGATCAATCAATAGGGCAAAAAGTGAAAAAAAAAAAAAAAAACCAACAAAAAAAGCCCTGGGCCAATGAGTCCTGTGGCAAAGCATAAGCTGTTTATCCATTTCAAAAGGATTAATTGCAAAACAGTTGAGAGTCACTACATTTTTGTCCATGCTGAAACAGCTGCTTATCATGCATCCAGGTCTACAATAACTGCAAGTGCAGCACTTTCAACAGGATATTTCTCTTTGGGGTGGCAATTGATTACTAAGTTCAAATAGAGAAAGATCAAAGAAAATCCTATGCAAAATCTGCCACATTTAAAAGTGTCCTGTGACAGATCTCAAAGAAATTAAAAGGATTCAACCTACTGTTCAGCGCCATTCTCTTGTCTCTCTGTAAGAAGAAAAAAGTTAATATCATTTTGATTGCTGAAATTCAAACATTTAGACATATATTACAGTTGCTGGCAGAAGACTCAGTTACAATTTTGCAGTATTGCATTAAGTTAATAAATACAATCAACCAGCTTGAACAGTAATTGTTATTTTTCTGGTCATCTATGGAAATGAACTGATGTTGCTTGTACCGACACTTCTGGAAACCAGAGAGAATGACATTTCACTTGTCCAAGAGCACAACAGAAGCACATTTTTCCCTACAGCTCCCAAATCCCTGGGTAGCTGGCACAGAGGATGTGAGCATGTGATGATGGTTCTTGGGTACAACAACTGAGCTAAAAGATACAGGGTTAGGGGACTGAGGGAACAAGGGTGTTCCTGAGGCTGTACCCCCTGGGGTTACAGCCTGGCACAACGTCTGAGAACAGAGTTTGTCATCCCCATAGATGAGGAACAGGTTTGTCTCCAAAATGAATCATATGCTGAATGTATTTTATGCTTATGTGCAAGTGTGGGCAGATGGAAGGGGCCAGGGGGTTACATCAGAGATACGGAGCCAACTCCATGGCACCAAGCACAGGGGAAGTGTACTGGATGGATGTAGGCAAATCCTATAGGAAGCACTACAGATATCTACTCTATCTTCCAAATGAATTTGCTAATACAGTGCCTGATAACATTTGTGCATAGGGAGGCTGGTAAGGAAATGTTCTTCATCTCACATCTTTATCTCTTGACTCTGAATATTCGGTAACTTCCTAAGTAAGGATCACACCTTCCTCTGTTTATCTGGGTCTGTTTTTCCATGTCATTGGCTAAATTGGTTGTGACACACTGTTTGTCTTGGTTTACAGCTTCAACACCCTGTTGTGATTTTGTATTTCCAAGGCCTGGTGATTTCACAGTTCTTCACAGGTCTCCGAAGTCATGCCAGCTCACAGGGACAGAAAAACCACAGTCTGGATTCAGATCTGGGTTTTCACTTAATGGAAATTTACACTTACCTGTGCCCTACTTGGGGAACCCTGAAACATTTGGCAAATGGACTTTGATGGAACTATAATCCCTTATCTTAAGTATTTAATGGACAGCAGAGAAACAGATACTGACTTTAGCTGCTTTATCAAAATTACTATTTCTGAAAATACTGTTTGCTCAGGGATTTTGCTCCAAGCATATTATACTGTAACTGGAAAATTTTAAAAATGCATCATGTGCATGTGTGTGTGTAGGTATGTATCATGTATATTCCAAAAGAAAACAGTGATATTTCTTTGCTGGCATCTAGAAGAAACATAAAATAAATAAAGTGATTTTGTTAAATATCTTCAAACTTAGTTTTCACTGTCTATTTCTATCCAATGGATTGTGTTAGCAGAGGTGTTTGTTAGCTCTTTGTAGCTCCAAAAGCATGAACAAAGATCTTTACAGCATTATATATATTCTCCAAAAATCATTTTTGCTCACACTGGTCTTCCTACTGATTTTGAAAATGAAGTGTTAGTTTCCCACTTTAGGCAAAACACAAAATACAAAAAGTTTTCCCATCAGACTACCAAAACAGTGATGGTTAAGGTAATCCAAAAGATATCTTTTATTAATAAAAACCACATTGATTTCCCCCCACCCCTGCAGAGAAAGCAAACGAAATACCTGGAGTTTTCTTCTGGCACATTTTGTACAAAGCCACCAGCGAGAAGACAGAGAGGGTAATGACTATCAGGGTGATGACAATTGGCAAGATAACATCTGCAAAAGAGGGAGGATAATAATAATTTTGGCTGCTACCTCTGACTTACATTGCCTCTGTGTACAGGTACTTACACACAAGAAGGTGACAGGCACCTCCAGCTGCACTTCACCAAACATTACCCATTTCTCTGGAGAGGGTAACCTACTGCTCCTGTTATTCTTCCTGCAACCACTGAGCCTCAGGCTTGGATGCTTTGTGGAGGGAAGAATTAGGCTTCTTCCTTCTCCCACCCTTTCTCCTTCCCTGACACTCATGCTGCCCTGTGGAACTGGTTTCACACATTTTTCAGTAAAAGAACAAGGTTTCAGCACCTGCTCCACTGGGTCCACCATAATTTTGATGAAAATGCTCATCATTGAACCCCAGTGTTGATGGCCTCCAAAATTTTTGCAATGAAGTCGTGCTCTAGAAATTAATTTTTTTAAACAAGCAATTTATTTTTTTCTTCTTTTTTGGGGGAAAAAAAACCAAAACAAAAAACCCAACCCTGTCTGAAATTCAGCAACTGAGGTGATTATTTTGCTTTTAACATTGTGCACCCAGAAAGACACCAAGGAATTACATAATTCAGTAACATTCTCCACAGCACTTACAACCAGGGATAGAAAATGCAAGATCTTCTTTTAAAACGAGGACATTTCTTTCCTTTTATTATTTCCCACCATCTGCCATTTCCTGACAGGTGTTTCCCAGCCAAGAAGCAAAAAATGGAAAGAATTATGTAATGAGGAGAAGCTTTCCCTGGGAAATATATAAGCTGAGCTTCTCCTTTTTTATCATTTCTCTGGCAGCAACTGGCCACATTCAAATTCAGCAGGCACTCTCCTGCCTGCTGGCCTAAGCCCTGTGTCAGGGGAAGGCTGCATTCAATGCCTCTTGAGGCAATTAATGTCTAATATCCATATAGATGTGTCTGTGCATCTATGGAAACTAGAGGGAGGCAGTTTACAATGGGAAAATATCAAACATATTTTGCTTAGTCAGTACTCTGGGTAGGAAACAGCAAAGCTACAGCAACACTCTTGCCCCAGAGATGCATAATATTAAAATGAAAGATTAAGTAGCATGCATCACACAATTATCTAGTGCTTAAAGAGTCTGCAGAAGACTGCCTCCTAGACCTTCTGTCCCATGGCAATGTGAATAATATATTCATATCACACATTCACAACAATACATTCATATAATATGTATAACATGTATATGAGCAACTTTTTCATATGTTCCCTTCTGTCTTCTCTAACAGGGGATGACTCTCCTTTTTTGGGGGTGTTTTTTTTCAGTTTTACCACTTTGAATAAGTCCTTGGGAATAATTGTGCTGCTCTACAGTGAGAGCAGTGTCAACTTATTGAGCTCTGTTTCTCTTTGAGAGGAGTTTTATAACCACCATTTAAATTTGGTTTGTAATAGGGCCTACGTCTAGTAAGACTAGAAATAAAACTGCCGGTTTCATTTATCTGCTACTCCAGTCACTCATCCAAAGCAAAACTGATCAACTGAAAACTCAAACAACAATTAAGACAATTAAGTAAGAACACTCACTAGAATAGCTGATATCACTCCCTGTCTGAGTCTCATTTCCAGAACTGCTTTTAGGACTTTCAGAAGTTGGCTCTGCAAAAGAAAGAGGGCCTTTCAGGTAAACATGTGTTGCCAGAATTCCCCAAACAACTCCCTATGAAAAATTACCCTCCCAAAACAACTTCTGTGTCCCCAGTTCTGGAGCTTCATTTGGTGCTTCACATCTGTATTTTTTCTCAATAATACTTGGATAGCTTGGCAAGAGGAGTGGAAAAGTTTATCTAGTGTGGCCAAAAGAAATATGCACTTTGTATGGGTGCAGATTACTCCAGGATCCTCTGCTTGTCAACTTACAGGTTATGAGCTACAAACTTTTTCTCTTTTAGGAGGTTGTGGTACTCTTCAACATTACAAGAGAATTTTTAACAAGTAAATAAACAAGAAAGAGGGTGAAAATTAGACTTGTCTCCAGGAGAAGAAAGACCAAAATATTTCACTGCTAATTAAAGAAAAAAAAAAAAGTGCTAATAGTAGATTAAGGCGTCCGAAGAGGTGCAATATTAGTAGACAGCAAGTTTCTTGAGTGTTGTTATAGAGGAATGTGCCTGTTCTCTACCCCATTTGGAGAGAGCAATGTTGTGAGTCTCTGGGACATTTTTTAAGGCTGGGTTTAAAGGAATGCATTTCTACCTTCACCTGCTAACCTGAATTTGAGTCAGGTATCAACAACGCGAAGTATTTATTACCTTGCTGCATTCAGCCTATGAAAAAACAATCACTGAACTTCCAGAGAGGAAACAGACAATGCAAACATTGGCATTTCCCTAGGTACATTATATAGCACATGGGATTGCATTCCATATTGGATGGAGGCTTAAGTAGATAAGTGCTCATTGCCACCGAAGGAGCTGGCCAGCTGAACAAACGTGATACAAGCTCAAGCATTTCCATTGCCTGGCTGATCATCAGAAGTGGCTCTCAAACAAGGTGTCTGGGGAAGGCGATCTGTTAAAAAGGGTCCTAGCAGAGGTTATAGCTCCATGTATAAGCAGTGAGAACATGTGGCAGCCACTGAGGTTTGGTTGGTCAGGTGAATAGTCACAATCCACACCTGTAGGATTGCATGGTTCCTCTTCCCAGGAACAGAGGAGAGCTCAAATTGTAGGATGGAAACTATGAAATTAATTAAGTAATTGAAACCAATGTCTTATGGCCATTTTAAGGTCTAGAATACAATTTTGCTCTACTAAGTCTCTGAAAGACTTGTCCCTATTCTTACAGAAACTTTTATGTAGACAGTACTTATAACTCTAATCCATGGAGTTATAGTAACAAATAAGGTTTATTGGTCCCAATCATATAGGAATTCCTCTTCCTTGCAAAACTGATTTTAAATTCATGTCCACTATTAAAAAATATTTTGGTGGTTGTTTTCTTTCCCCCTTCCCCACCCTTCTACCCTCATTTGTCTGGACACAGACAGAAGCCTCCTGGAGAAAAATTGTCACTTACTAAGTGCTTGTGTGGTGCCTAAACAATACAGTCATAGCTGAGACATTCTGATGCCTAAGTGCAGGAAACAATTATTGTCCAAGACTTTATCTCTGAAAAATCACTGTTTCTTTAAAGCAGAAGTTCTCTTTCCCTTGCTGCCTGTCTGCTGAGGGGTGATAATGTAAGGTTGGAAACTGAGCCATCATCAAGTGACTAAAATAATTACTATGCATTCTTAATTCCATGTGATTGCTTCAGATTTCCCAAGGAAATACTACAGCCTTTTTGTTACCTTATCTGGTATACTACATGATATACAGGGCAAGCAGGCAATTATCACAGCAATGAGTTACCCTGGATACTGACTGGAAATGTCAACAGAAACAAACTGCACTGAAAAACAGGAATGTGTATCCCTGCATTTGTGCAGGAGATGGGTGTTTCTCCTCAGGAGAAAAGCTGAGGACTGAAATCCATGGGTTTTGGGTTTTTTTTTTCCTGGTTATCAGTTAATTGACCAATATGTGAATAATGAAAGAAAGAAAAATCCATAGGTTAGCATTTTAACTATTTGGGACCACCAATAAGAAACATGACAGCTGAAAAGAAACATTACTGAATAAAACAGAGTAAGGAACTAAAACCTTAAGCTCATTTCCCCACTTCTTTCATTAAAGTTTCTCCCCAGTCAGCACCTCCTGCCTGTTTGTCTGGATCTGGAAGGTATTTCCCAGTTATGGAATAATCTGGATCAGAATAAAAATGAATTAGAGAAATATATCCACCATGGTAACAGGAGGGCCAAGATTTTGCAGGCAACAGCAGCAAGAATTGCAGGGACCAGTACAGAAGAGACTATTTCCTGATAAGCCCAGAGAAAGGAAAATAGGACAATACAGGTTTATTAGCACAGGAAACTTGCCTTACTCTGGGACTTGCTGCTTCTCACTACAGGATAAGGAACAAGAGCCACTGACAAGAGCAAGCTCCTTGGTAAACACTCTATTTATAACAGCTTCCCATTGCATCATGTAATATGCCAGGCCTGATTTTTTCTGTGGTCCCACCCTGCCTTCTTTTCAGTGTCTGCTAGTCCAACATGGTATTCAGTTAAAATTACAGCAAAATTATTCAAAGCTACAAGCTGAACATCACTCTTCCACTGCTCTGTACTGTGTTTCAGGTATGTTATTGCCCAGATCCTTCTTGCTCCTTGAACATTTCCTTTCCTCAGGCTGTCCTTCTCCCACCCCACACCAGCCTTTTTCATCTGTGTACATAGAGCAACCTCTTCTATTGCTCTTACTTGTTGAATTTGTTGGAGAGCTCATGGGAAGGCCTGTAATAAAATAGAAAGAATAGGCTTGTTAGTATCTGTTTTAGATGTCCAGAGTCTTCACATCATGCAAACTGGCAGAGCCTAGGAACATGCTCAGTAACCCCCACAACAAATTCTGCCTCAGAACTGACATGCTAACACTGCTCCCAAGCCCAGAAAGTCTGAGCTGCAAAAGTCTCCAGCCATCCCTTATAGACGGGAGCAGAGTCCAAAGCCCAGCCTATGCTAGGCTATTATTCTGCTCAAGAGAAGAAAATTCTGAGTTAATTGATACATTCCTTAAAAACTCCTTCCAAAACCGAAAAAGTGCCTGGGAGTGAATAGCTGACATTTGACTGACAAGTAAGTGTTTTAATAAAAGAAACTAATTGAGACACATCTTCAAGAGTTACAAAACGCTTTAAAAAGAAATCTTTGTTTATTGTCTTGATGCTTTTGGCTAGCAAACTGCCAAGCAGCAGAAGCAAGAGGCACTGGTAATGAGGAAGAAATTGACCTTACAGAGCACTGGGCACAATGCTTACTGGCTCTACTGTCACCTTCCCCCAGCTACTTCACAAGTTTTTGGTGCACAACATATATATATATATATATA
>WEIU01006580.1:294162-331625 GCA_013389925.1 Aegithalos caudatus | reverse complement strand
GCTGCTGTTCCTGCATGTCTAGACTGTGGCAGGCTTGGAAATTAGAGTGGCTGTGTACTCTGTGTCCCAGCTGTGCCAGGGTGGGGGATCACGAGGCAACATCATGAAGGCAGCTGTAACTCCAGGCAGGCATTAAGCCTGTCCCCTGACTGCCCAGGTTGCTGTACTCCTCTAAACCATTTCCCCCAGGGAGCACAAATCCACTCTTTTATCCTCACTACACTTTCTGTGCTGTGGATGGTGCTTTGCACAAAGACAGCTCCTACCAGCAGAGCTGTAACACACAGTGTTCTATTGCTGTGAACATGCTCTTTGAAAACCAGAATGCTGCTCTTGTTTTTCCTTCTCTCTACACACAATTAAAACCATGGATCACTTCAGCCACTGGGGTGCAAATAACTGCTTTTGCTAATGGTACATGTGACAAAACTTAAACTGCATTTAAATCACAAACATCCATGAAAAGTACATTTAGGTTGAAAAGCTAACTACTAAAAAGTCAACAGTAAGAGTTCTCCTTGAACATATTAAATATTTGTAATGCTAAGTATCCTGAATGCATACAGTTACCTCACCCTGGCTTCCTAGAATGCAGAGGAGACTGTTTTCCTAAGCTTTTTGTCATCTCATCAATCCATCTGCAAACAGCAATATCACTGTGCTCTTAGAGGATCTCTGTGATGAATCATTAGGCAATGTTTATAGTATGTTTGGGCAATGTTACCAACAAAACCAAGCAAAAGCCTTCAGGAAGTTAATAAACCACTTGTCAAAGGAACAACACAGTACAGAATGCAGGAGGACACATACCTGGCATTGAGGAAACATCCAAATATGATATGACTGCTTATTACCAGAATACTGCCTTTCCTTCAGCCTATAAGGTGTGGGATGTCATGATAAAAATACCATGCGATCACACAGCATGTGGGCAAACTAGCAAACTGTAAGGCCCTGTGTGTTCATATTCTCAAAGAAAGGCAGAAGACTTTGTCAAGTCTTACAAATAGGTCACTTCTCTATGAAGTTACTTTGAGCACTGTCTCTCAAGTCTGTGGAACTTTCCTTTCAACGACCTCCAACATAATACAATTGAACATTTTCCTTTACATTCACTCTTACAAACAAGCTGAAGCATCTTGGCTCAAATTAAAACAAATAAATAAATTGAAAAAACATATGAAGCCCAGGACTGATACCCAAGTTCACCTCAAAGACTTAACAGCTTTTCAAACCTGAGTGCAGGTGACATAAGCACAGGTGACATAAATCTCTGCAAACAGGAAGGGCTGGGGAACACGTGCTTCAGTACCCACTGGCACAACCAAAAGCCATGCAGCTGTCCTGGCCAGACCTTGCCTCTTCAATAAACCCAGACAGCAGAAATTATCCCAGGGAGGAAACATGACAGCAGCCACCTGCCCTCTCTTTCTGGGCCTCTGATATTTTTTAACAATTGCACACACCTACACACAATAAAACTACCAGCATCTTTCCGGAAGGTATCTCACCCGGGTTTTGCTAGAGCATGAAAAATTTAATTGGAAAAATCCCATGCCTTCCTCTCTATCTCTGTCTCCAGTATTCAGGCAAGGCACAGGGTCACCCTCTGTTCAGAGATCGCTCAGTCCTGCCATGCAAACAAAGCTGTGCTCATCAGAGTGATTCAGCAGGTGCCTTCAGTTTGTGTTTTCTATAACCATCCAGTGCCCTTTCTGGTGTGGGCTCACAGACTGCTGCTCTCCAGAAAGAGAAGGACAGAAGGAAAAGCAGCATTTCACTCGGTAACAGTTACTGTAGTTGCTGTAGCTGCCTGTACAGAGCTTGCTACCTCCTTTGGGGCTGCAAGCAAGATGCTCTGCATAAATAATCTGGGAAGATTTCCAGATTCATCATGAAAAGTGAGGTGTGCAACACTGGCTGTGCTGGGTTCCTCCTTGTGCAGTAAGGAGGACAAGGATAAAATATTTGGCTCATGACCATGGTTTGATTTGAAATTGCCTGCCTGAGTCAGTTCAGCACTGCTGAGAAGCTCGACAGATGGAGAAAGAGACCAATAACTAAACTCTCCCCACTCTGTTCTCCAACAGCCGCTACCTAAGCAGCCTGGATACCCTGCAGTTTGCTACTTCTGGTTTTTGGAGTGCAGCCACATCCAACTGTGTTCACTGGCAAAACAAACGAATACATTTGGCTGATTACTCAGAGGGGATATACCACCATATAAATCAAAGCAAAATTAAAAACTTGAAAAAGCTTTTCTTGCCTTGGCCGCACCATAGACCTGTAATAGTGCTAACCGAGGCTTTGCTATGTTTTCCATCTCCCAGAAATTTCTGGTTTTGTGTCTCTCTCTTTGTGAAGGAGCTGAAGATACAGTGGGTAATTTTTATCTAATATCACTATCTAGAGTTCCTGCAATTTGTGTATAGAAAGAGTCAAACCCTACTAGTCTTACTCATAAAATTTTTTCTTAGGGAGATGCCTCCTGTGAATCAAGTGAGTAGGATTTATAATTGGAGGAGTGCAATAAAGATATCAATAGATGAAGCAGGTTGATTCATCTGACAGTTTATTATAATAGATCATTTAATCTTACCACCCTGCTGGGTGAACTTAAGCTCATACTGCTTTATGGATTTTTTCGTTGTTTAGATCACAGAATAAAAAAGCCACAACACTTGCTGTTTCTCAGATGTATTTAGACTCTAATCTCCAATTTTTCATTAATTAAACAAAAGGAGAAAATTAAATATTAGCAAGCAATCCTCTGTGGAGGTGGAGAAGGAGTGGGAGGTATATTCTACACGACAGCCAAAGTTAAAGAAGTGCATGTGTCAATGGCACGCATGCAAGTTGCTCTCTTTGCTAAAAACAGTCCTTTTTGCCTCCCCTAGCCTGGGTGAGCACTATGCAGCACCTCCTCTGTGGCTGGTGCTTTCTATCTCCTTTAGTACAGCAGTACTGTTCTCTGATGTTCCTACACGTTCTTTCCCAGGCTCCCCCACTCATCTCAGCCGCTCTCCAGCTCTCTGTAGCACTCCTCCCACATCCTGATCTTTTGATATGGCTGATTGGAAATTTCTCTGAAAAATGTGCTTTCTTCTTTTTCTGCATCAAGAAAGGAAACTTTCACCAAAATGGCATTTTTTTTAAAAATGGAAAATGGTCTCAAAACTAAACATATTTAGCCAGCTGGATTATTTTGGTTGGGCATACCAAATAGAAATGTTCTGGTTTGGATCCATTTCACGTTAATTTGTCTTCCTCTGAGCTCCCACACAGAAGACGTGGCTCAGATACCTCCAGCTTGCAAGCTATTGTATCCCCCAAGGACTGCAGCCTTGGCACGCACCAGCCCCTGCTCTGGTGAGCAAAAGGCATTCAGCTCCTGAATGTGAAATTCTGGAGACCTAGAAATAATCTAATGGCAGTGTGAGGCGGCGTTTCCTCTAGTCTCAGCACAGGATGAAACTACTGGCTTCACACTTGCATTGCCTTAAAGTTATTAGGGATCAGCATATGGCTTCCCCTGGGCCTGAGCAATTGCACAGAGGAGAAGGAATCTGTTCAGAAGGANTTTTTTTTTTTTTTTACACACACTGAGAATAAGGGAGCAAGGGTGGTCTAAGGCTTAACCATCTGGGATAGGCTACCTAACACATCAGGGTGAGAAAGGGGATTTCTGGTATATAGAAGCTTCAAGAAAGAAGCAAGGAGCTGGTGCTGTGAGGAGACAGGAAAGGTGACAGTGTGGAAATCCTGGTGCAGGCAGAAGTGATTTTGAAATGGCAGTTTTATGGGAACCCAGAGCACTGGCTATGCCAATGATACCTAGAGTGACTGCCCCTGGATAGATGGGTTCTTTCTGTCTCAGCCAGGCAATTATAGTTCTGGCATCTTGGGTAGTCTCTGAGCTCAAGAAGATTTACTGGTTTTACAGCAGAATAAGCTGAGTAAGATGATGATTTTTGCAAACAGACCCCAGGACGGTTGTAAAACTTTCTTGACAAATTTTACGTGTAAAATGTAATTGTATACACAGCATAGTAGGTAATTCAATACACATGATGCATAGTCAGATATGCATTACAATTGAATATTAACATGGAGAATTTACCTGAGTGAGAGACCTTTTAATTAAAAATATTGTAATTTACTGTTCTATTGCAGTATGGCAGTGGTGAGGTTGCCCTACTATGCTTATATTTGCCAAAAGACATGAAACCTAACAGGAAAGTCAAGTAACCACAGGTCATAGTATATACATTATGGAGAATGGCTTATTGAAATAATTGCAAAGACTTCTCTATGAATCAGTGGCCTTGAGTTGACTTTAACTTCCTTAAAATTCTTACAATCTTTTTTGTAGACTTACAAGCATTTAAGTGCATAGTGAGCATATGGTATTGCTCCAGTTTTATATCCAATCCTATCATTTATGAATAAAAACCACAGCACACACGTGTGTTTATCTCCCACAAACACAATCCAGGGGTTGCAAAAAGAGTCTTGTATCCCTTGGGGGATGTTACGCATTACTATTAATAATAGGGATATGCAAACAAAGACAGTATCCTTGTTGGATTAACATATATGTAGCCAAGAGTTAGTACTAAATGAAGTGAAGGCCCAAGAGATCTTAAGGAAACCTGAATAAGTGGTTCTTCAAAACCTAGGAAAGTTAAGCCAGCTAGAAGCATAACATTCATGTGATCTGACATCTGCATTCACCACAGTGTTTCTTAGTGAATGCATACACCAAAACACAACCAGGAAAAACAATAAAACTAGACTGGAAGAATTAATGTATTTTTGGCCTTGCATAAAACCATGTTGTACTTTGAACAACATTATTTAATTGGTAATGTGCATTAAATTTTTCTCCAGGTTTTTGAATAACTGCAAAAATTATGGCTGTTTTCTCCTTTATCTCCTCTGCTTTGCAGCCAGGGAATTTATCTTGATGACCTCCTCTGACAGTCAATCCTACACAATGACCTCACACAGCATATGTGAAAATTACCATTATCACTTGTAATTTATATCCTCCTGTAATGACACCATGTAGCTCAACTGAATGTTTGGAAGTTCACCCATCACTCAACATAACATCAGGGCTAGATGACATGGACACAATGTACCCTGCATGAATAAGGAGATGTGGTCCTCATCCCAGAACAATGCACAGCAAATGAAGAAAAGACTCAAAATTATTTGCATCCTTTTATGTGCTTGTATAGAGAAAGAAAGTGTATGTTTCCAAGACTTACCTGAGGTTCCAGAAGCAGAAGTGTTTCTTTCTGGAGAGACTGTAGAAGAAAAAGACAGTCCCGTAGTAGGTGCAGCACCCAAATTCTCATCTTGTGCCAACTGTGTTCCATTTGCTTGTGAAGCTGGAAATGAGAGAGCTGTTCAGGTAAGAGGCAGCTGCACAGGCATTGTCTCAGATCCTGGACCATCCCTCAGACAAATGCTCTGACCGTCACAGAAAACACTTCAGGTAAGAGAGTGCTACAAGTTCTGGCACTACATACTAACTGCCTCTCAAGGAACAAACCATCCCTATGGAATTGTTACTACTGGCATAGCTGAGGCACCTTCAAAGCACATTGTAGCAAGAGAAACAGCCTCCTATCTGTGCCAGCAGACAATCCAGAGCTTGGAATTGGGACCCTAGAATAGTTAGACAGTGTTGCACTAAAAGCAACATGAGCAGAAGGGAGCAGCTCAACTTACTGCCCTCTATATTTTCCTTCATTTTAAAATCAACCAATTAATCAATCAATCTTCAGTTACAACTGTCACATAATGTGATACTGTATAAAGTTTAAGGATTGCAATTAAGCAAAGAGTTAATTATTTCATTCTGTGCCATTAAGGCCTAGGAAATAACATATGCCTGAATATTAATGTATGAAAAATAAATTTTCTTATTTCTCCTCTCACTCAGTCAACAGGAGATCAAGGCTATTGCGTCACAAGATTTGCAGCCTAAGGTGAGGCCAAGACAATGGTGCAGGACATGACCCGAGCCCATGGAACGGAAGGTCACTGAATGACCAGAAATAATTTAAGATATTCCAGCACTGCCCATAATTCCTATGTCTGTACTCAAACCTCAGAAGAACAACAGGCAAGAGAGTGCCTACTGAATAAAACATAGAGGTGCCCAAGAATAACCTTATACTTCCTCTCTGATATAAATCAGAGAGGTGACTGAGCTGTAAACTGTTTTCAGTGCCTCTTGGTATGAATTTTAAGCACTGGAACTAAAACAACTTAAAGACACACATTTCAGTCAGCAATCAATATCACACACATGCAATATGTAAATATTGAGGAATGCTTCATCACTCACTTTATCTAGAAACTGATTACCAGTTTGGTCCCTCAAAGAACTCAAAGCTCCTTGTTCTGAAACTGCACAACTTTAACTTGGCCTTTCCCTTCCCCTCTTGTTCATTAAGTGCAGTACCTTAGAAAGGCGAGCTTCAAAAATCAGTAAGCCAAGAAAGAGTGAGCTGAAGCCACTGGAGTCAGAGGATTCATATAATATTTGGAAACTGAGAGAAGCTGGGCAGCCTGGGATGGTGTCTTTCAAAGTTGAAGCATGAAAATCATGCAAAACAACTTAAGTGCCTGAAACTTACACTGGAATTCTAGTGATGAGGAGCAGAATTTCATGCCAGCTTCCTTCAGAAACTTCAGCATTCTACCCCTTCAATATACAAGTCTAACCTGTAGTAGAGAGGAGTGTAAAATCCCCTTTACCTCATTTTTTACTATGGTATAGTGCAAGGATCTGAGAATGTTAACAATTTCTACATTCTCTTAATGGAAGCTTTGAATCAATCTTTAGAAGCAAACTCTTTCAATATTTGATTCTTATGTTGTGGCTTCAGACTCAAATTTTATATGTCAAATTTTAATCTGAGATAGATATTTAAAAATTGAAAAAAAATCCCCAAGCTGAGGTGCCTCCCTTTCCCTACAAGATGCAGAGGCTTGTAGCAATAACAGCAACTATTTTGTGGCCCCCTTGTCATAGATTAGCAAAGGATTGCATGGGAAAATGAAAAGTCAGAATAACAGTGCAGGGACACTCAAACACAAATACGCTTTGTGAACAAAACAATCAGGTGTGTGGGAGAGAGGAGGAGTGAGGCAGCCAGTTACCCTGGAACCCCGGAGAGGGCTGTTTTCCCATGGGATCACTCATTCCACGCATCCTATCAGTCCTGGCAGCAACCCAGCCTCGGGTGCTCCTCTTGTGTTTGGGAGCTGTGAGAACAGATTGTTCTCAGGAACACGGGCTGTGCTCTGGATATGCCTTGGCAGGGGATCGGGAGCGGAGGGGGGATGATGGCATATCCATTTTATTTTTTTTAATTTAGCCTGGGTGAGATTCTCCCACTGACCCAGGTAGCACCAGGTATAACTTACACCTTTATCTAGGGCTTGGCATAAATCTTGTTGCATTTATTTTGCCAGACTGCAGAACAGGCTCAGTGCTCCCTGTGCAAGGGGTAAAGTAGATATGCTACAGGGCAAAAATCCTTGCGCCAGTTTTCACCGCTTCCAAGATGGAAAACGCGACCTGGCGGGTAAGGCTCCCTTAATTCCACTGCAAGATTAAATCCTAGCAACCCAATTCTCCGCTGACTTGTGGCTTTGAAGCAGCTTTTAAGCAGCATCCAAGCCTCACGCCTAATGCACAGCACAGGCTCTACCACCAGCACATTCAGCAGATGAGACAGCTTCCTCACCAAAAGCCTCTGGGAACAGAAGCATCCATACCCAGCCACTGCTCACGTACTCGACAGCACAGAACGCGTGTTGGAGATGCGCCTTTTCGGTAAATCCCGTAACTCGTATCCATGCGAGCTTTAATTCGGCCCGGGCGGCAGAGAGAGCTTGGGGCGGGCGGGGCCGCAGCGGGGCCGGGCGGGGGCCGCAGCGGGGCCGGGTGACTCAGCCCTGCCACCGCCGCTGACACATCGCTGCAGTCATCCATCACGCCTCGCCTCTGCCAGCTGCAGGCACATCCCTGCCTGCTGCCGGGGGGCCGGGCCTTGCACAAAAGCAGCACAGCGCAGAAGGGCGGCTGCGGCTGCAAAAAAAGCGCTCGCATCATCGGCTCATGGGTCTGTTGTTGTCAACGGCTGATGATGGATAAAAATGGAAAAGCGGTACAGAGTGTAAAATAGCCGTCCAAATGGGGATGATGGCTGCAGCAGCAGAACTCTCTGGTGGCGGTGCGGCTCTCCCTGCTGATATTTTGATAAGATAAATGGCAGTGTGTTAAACACGTATTTGGCAAAGGGAGAATCAACAACAGGGAACCTGAACCTGCCCTGAAAAGCCGCTGTCTGATTTTCAGGAGCTTCCTTACTCTCTCTGCTTTGAAAACCCTTCATTTTCTTCAACCAGCTGAAATTCGACACATATCCTCACTTGATCTTAGCATGGTTTTCTACTCTACTTTCTACCTACGTATAATCCACATACATTTTGGCATTTCCCAACAGTACTTTAAATTTTCTTTACAGTAAGCTGCTACCTAATTAGTTTTCATGTTGTAAGATGCTTCAAGTAACCCACAAATACCCTGCATATTCTCTGTGCTCTGCAAAAAATACAGACATCTCTGTTTGTTGAAGCCTTTCCTGACCAATAAATCAATCAAGGAAACACTTTTAGGGGTAAAATGAACTCCACCCAAACCACATGAAAAGACCAGCACAAAAGCTTTTTTGAATAGAAGACTAAAGATTTTCACTTAAACTAGTATTTTTAGCATTAACACACATACATGCCTTGCCTCCATAATCAGTAGCCTGAAAAGCCATTTGCATTAATAAGTGCACAAAAGCTTTGAAAAATCCCACTGAAGCAATCCCAATTACATTTTTGCCCATTCAGAGGAGCGAAAATTGGCTAGGGAGGTAACCAAACAGATCTGAGTTTTAATGTTTACATCCATAGTTGATTGCATGTGTTGTCTGCAGCTTTATGTTTTCTGGTAAGCAAACCCCAAAGTATTTTAAAATACATATTTTAAAATTTCTCTCTGCATAAAATGTCTCAGCAGCCAACCATACCCAGTGTTTACCTATAGCATGTGCTTACAGCCTGAGGAAAATTGAACAATAGCTGTTACAAGAATGCTTTTCTGGTGGCATTCCTGAAGTAAAACTTACTTTTTAATTACCAGTAGTTTGTAAAAAAAAAAAATAAAATTCTCCACTGTTTCACTTTTTAATACTTAATACACCATTGCACCATAATATATCATCATCCAGGACAGTGGCATGAGATAACTCAGAAACACAACAGTCAAAAATCCACTCTTATTTGTCATGTAACACCTTGAATACTGATCTTACATAAGATGCTGCTCGATGTCCAAGGGAGGAAGAACAGAAATTTTTGTTGCATTTCATTTCTTATTCTCTTTGATAACTTCAAGTGTCCAAGGATATGAAATCCAGATTGCAGATGCAATTTTCTGTGGTGTGATACCATACACATTCTTGTTTTCAGGGCCTGAACGGCACAGGCGAGGTCACTGATTAATGTGAGCTCTTGGATTTGACACCTTATATTGATAAATAAGAAGGCTAAGGAAATCAGTCTAATGTTGGCTTCTAATACAATAAACAGGGCAGGAAGGCAAGCAGGAGAGATTGTACTTGTGGCCTGCAGAGGAAAAGTACACTGAAGTTTGAAAAACAATAAAGGACAAAGATGTTTGTTGATTTCAGCTTACAGAGCACTGGGGGCTTTTCCTGAATCTATAATAAAAGGTGACAGCAGCCACAGAAACTGCAGCAGAGACAGGAAGCCCTGTCAAATCTCAGCTGTGTAAATGCAATCATTTGCTGAAGCTTTTAACAGGGATTGAAGCAGAGAAAGGGATGACTTCCATTACAAAACAACAGTTACCTGCTTTTTATTAAAAATCAGGTATAGCAAAAGTAAATTTTGAAGCAAAGTAAAGTAAAATTTGAAACAAAGTGAATTTTGAAATAAAGGCACCACCAATTTCTGCCTCAGTTTCACACAGCCAGTGCAAAAACGGGGAGAAAAAAGCACTAGTGAAAAAGAAGGAGACAGCAGCCAGCTTTCCCCTCCTGTCCATTCTGAGATCAGGAGTGTTGCTGTGCCTGTGCTGGCATCAGGGAACGCAGCTCCCGCAGCCCGGCGCTGCTGCCGGGGGTGGTGGAGGGGCTGGGAGGATGCGGTGGATGGAGCCAGGGACACCCTGCTGTGCCCGTGCTGCGGGGGAAACGCAGGGATGGCTGTCACCAGCAGCCGGATGGTGGCCAAGGGGTTTGAGGGCTTTCTGCAAGGCTGGTCACACACACAGAGCCCGGCTGCCATGCCCTGTCCCAACACCAACACCTTGTGCCCCATCCCTTTCTGCTGAAGCCAAGGCTATAATTTTCTTGAAATGTAGACCAAAATTTTGTCTTTTAAAACCCATGAAAATTTGTTTTCACATACAGATATTTCCAAGTACTAGTTTTGCATTAAAATATGATTTTTTTTTTTTTTTTTTTTTTTAATGCAGGGCATTTCCAAAGTCCTGGACATGCTGTCCCAGTTTTCCTTCTTATGAGGGGGATTGAAAAGCAGGAAAACCCTGTTTTTAGGTTAATTTACCAAGCATTTTTTTTTACCACAAGTTTGGTGTGGGGTGTGGAGGGCTTAACTTAAATGAGGAATTTTAAAACCAAATCACAACACAAGCAGCTAGGGTCTGAACTCTAGCTGGTGGGAAAGGAATACAAGAAGAACGGAAAGAAAGCACGTTGCTGAAAGCTTCTTCCCCAGTCCCCATCACACCTCCAGCACCAGTTTTTCAGCTCAGAGCAGTGGCTGGAGCTAAGCTGCACTGGCAGGCATGCCTTTCCTCATTAGCTTTCCTTCCGCTGCAGGGAGCTCTACCTGTCACCAAGGTTTAGTTCCAGGTGGCTGTGCTGCTCCGGTAGCCACAAGCCAGGAACCTCTGCCAAACTGAAAGGAGCAGGAATTACATCCCTAATGCAAAATGCCATGCTGCGGGCTGCTGACAGGCCTGCAGTGCCACAATTGCAAATTTTAAGAGATTCTTTGGGGCCTTTGGTATCGCTTTGAGCAGCTCGTGCATCGGCCAGGCTGCGCGTATTCTGTGACTCATCCACAGGGGCAATAAATCCAAGCCAAAACCCCAAAGATTCGGGGGTGATAATCAGACCACTCCTTACACAACACACAGCGGGAAAGCTGCATCAGTAGAAAACGAAACCATGAAACGAAAGGGGAATAGTTCTCCAGGAAACTTGGCAGGCTTGGGTCCATGAGGGGTGGCTTTAAAGGAAAATTTGCACAAAAAAGCATGCAGACTGCTTCGCCTTTTCAGACAAATAAGCCAAGGGAAGTCACATTCTAATAGTTTGTAACAGTTCGGTATGCTGTAAACATCAATTCTGAGTGCATTGGTGTACCACTGACTGCTGAGGTAAATATCTGGAGTGTTTATTTTAATTTTTTTAGTCAATTAAAAAAAAAAAAAAATGGAATACTCCAAAGCTCTGGTTCATCAGAAGACCGGAGCAAACATTTACAGTGCATATTATAGACAAGGGAGACTGAATTTCATCCTAAGTTTACTGACTTCCTTTGGGATGTTATTATACTTTTTGAAATTAACCCAACTACTTGCTGAGTGTGTGTGTTTGATTTTTTTGTTTGGTTGGGTTTTTGTTTGGTGGTTTTGTGGGTTTTTTTCCATTTTTTTTTTCTAAAATCAGATTGCATATTCCAGGCCAACACACATTATTCTGAAGATTTATGGGAAATAAAAGTATCTCCTTAGATTGAGGCAGAGTAATTAGTACCACCTCTCTTTCAGTAATATGATTTGCAATAATATGAAACATAATAAGCATGGTGTTGTAACATATAAAAATAAGAAACAAAGGGATGATGTTCTCACACTATTCTGTTCACATAAAATAATTTAATTTCTATTTCCCACTGACTGAAAAAACAAAAACAAAAACAAAGAAGAAAGTAAAAATTTTAAACCCTTCCAAATATATCTCTCCCAGTTACAGGGAGATGAGCATACTGTGTAATGGCTTCAGATCAGCTCCATTACAAACTAAAGGTATAATATTCTTTGTGGAGGATTCCAGGGCAAGCTTCATTAAAGATATATAATACGGTAGGATGAATAGCTCTGCTTTTCCAAACCACCAAACTACTCTTTTTGACCTCCTTTTACTGTTTTGCAGTTTTACAGAAATGTAGCATGGAATGACTCAGAAATGGCTCGATGAAGTCACCACTTACTGTTTGTTGTGCTGAGACTTGTACTTGCTACTGAAGTCACTGCTGGTGGTGGTTTTGTTGTAGCTTGTGTTGCTTGTGATGTAGCACTAGGTGAAGAAGACGTGGGGCCTAACACAGGAAAGACATTAAATTTATTTCCTCCATTTTGTAAACACACATAAAACACACCTACTGACCTGCTTGCAGACTAATTTTAAATTATCAAAAGAATATTTAATTGAAATTCAAGATCAACAGGGGCAGGGCCCCATTGACTGCAGGGAAAGCCACTCCCTGTCCCATAGGTGGGTCATCCCACTGCAGACAAGGCAGTGATAATTCAGCTGGAAGGAGCAGCTTGGAGCTTCTTTTAAGTCTGACCAGAAGGAAGCTCCTGCACATACCTATAAGGTTTCACCAAAGAGTACACTCCCTGTAAAACAAATTCCCAAACCAAGAGGCACTCCTGCATAATTTCCTCAGTGACCACAAGAACAGCATCAATTAACTCGGGGATTTTCACTTACTGCTTGTGATGGTTTCATTTGTAGCTTTGACTGCAGTTGTTATCGGCACTGGCACTGCCAATGTTGTTGTTTGTGAAATTGTTGTAGACACAGCTTCCACTGCTGCAAGAAAGGCACATCATTCACGTCATTATGGATTTATTTTATCTTGCCTAAATAAACATCACATTCCTCTAGCCACATTGTCTTACCAAGGCAGTGAATTTCTGTTTAAAGGCTGGCCCTCACAGAGCTTTATGACCCACGTACTTTGAATGAGGATTCAAAGTACATATGGTCAGTTTCAGAGGGGAGGTTTGGCCTGTGAACAAGGTACCTGCTGAAAGGTAGCAATTGTACCTAAAGGAGAGGCTCATGATCTTTGGGGGTTATACAGAAGTGCTTGGCTTGACTTCCAAGGGAATAAGTGGGGGGAACAGAGCCTGGTGTGGATGTATGGGTTCCCTGTGCTGCCTGACTACCCCTCTGAGCAGCACTTTGCTGCACACCTGTTTAGCAGGAGGAGGGATATAAAATCTCCATAAAGAGAAGTGTGACACATGGGGACACAGCTTATAGATCACAGATAAAGAGCTGAAGGGGAATAGACTCCACTAGTCTTCGGGCAATTTTTCCCTATGCTTGCCCACCTTGAGACACATTTGAGTCTTCTTCATTGACCAGCTTTCCAAGACTTTCTTCCTCTGCACCCGGATTTCTGGGGAAAAAAGGAGCACCCAGCAGGTCCTCCTCTTTGAAGTATAGTAAATCTTAGGACATGGTGGATGATATGAATAGTATTTTCTAGTAAATTATATTCCCTGGGGTGAATTTGATGACCTTTATAAGTTGACTCCTAGTTCTGACCCCAGGAGGAGTGAGACCTGGAGGCTAATGGGAGGGGAAAGGGCTCCTGCAAACAGCAGGGATTCCTTCCCAGCCACTGCTGGTATGGAGAGATGGGAGCAGAGTTGCCCAAACATCACTAAAGCAACACAAGGTTTAAATCACCTTGTCTTGTTGTGCATGGATGGCAAACTGCAGGTCCCATGTACCCTCGGCACTTGCCCAAAGGAATGAATTTACCAAATTACAGCCAGGGAAACTGGACTAAAAAAATTCCTAACTAATCAGTTTAAGAGTTCAGCTTTCAATTCTGTAATCCAATGTGAACAGGAAGTCCTACTATCAGCTACAGAGGCTCAACTAAATACCTGACAACTACTATCTCTACCTACATATTACCTCTTTTAGCATTTTTAATGGATGGCATATGTGAAAGAATAGGAATAAATCAACACACCCCATGAAGTTTTCTCTCATATGACTTAAGTACTTCTAAAGGCAATGTTCACACTGGAACTTTCAAAATATAACTTATATTTTCTTTCTCTGCTCTCAGTTTTCTGGCTGTTCACCTAGAATAGCAATGCCTCAAGGAATGGATCTCCTTGTTCCGCACTCACAAATTGCCTTAATCTCATACTGGGTCTCTAATGCTTTTCTCATAGTGGCATAAATACCAACACTGCTTTCCCTTCCATGACAAAAAGCTGCAAGAAAAATTTCAGTGAAACATTCAAAGAGTTAATTCACTGTGAGGTGCTGGGCATTTATGAAGTGTCTTTTGAACAGACAAACATCAGGGTTTTTGAGAACTGCATAAAAGAACTGCAAGACATTTTGAATAGGTCTAAATCTTCTGCTGTAACAAACATAATACACTCATATTTCACCTGGTTGCATTTTATCCACTTCCATTACTAGCACTTCAAGTGTATACTTCATACTCTCAGTGCTTTCAGCTGCACAGCAGACTCATTAGTATCCCTAGTTATCAAAAAATAGAGCACTGTGTCCATATTTTCTTCTCTCACATGTATAACTTATTAGATGCAGTAGTCTTCAATATTCAGACTAATAAAGGAATTCACATGATTGAAATATGGTCAATATTGATTTTTTCATGCATTTTCATAACAAAGCTGCACAATAAAGAGAACTGAATGTGAAAGTTGAAGATGTAGACCAGAATCATAGGCTTTTAACATCTGAAGCAGGTTTTCTCTGTTAAATCCTCTTGAACTGGGAGTCTTTGGCAATTTATTAATCTCTGATCTCACTTGAATCACTCCTTGAGTGCATAGGAACTTAGAGAACCTTTTTCACCTGAAACAAAAGGTGTAGCCTGCTCAAATCAACTGTCTCCATACTAAGATACTTCAATCCTTTCTTTGCAACAGCGTTTCAGAAGAGATGCAGGGAAATACATTGCTCTATGATCACCCTGTATGAAATAATTCACCTCTTTGCTCCCAAAAGTTGGAAAAGCTGAAGCCTAAAAGACAACGGGATCTTCAGAACACCAGATAACATAAATTGGAAGTCTTACCAGCTTTTGATGTTACTACAGAAGTGGTTGGCTTGACAGTAGTGGTTTCAATGCCATCTTCTGAAAAAAACATAGAAAGAATGATATCACTTCTGCACCTTCCAGATCTATTTAACACTACATAGGCATAATAGCAGAAAGCAGCATGGACCTTCCTAGAAAATCAAGTTCAGAAGTTTATTAGCAGAAGCAACCAAATCATATAACTCTGCTACCAATATTTTCAAGCTATAGCCTAAATTTCTTCATTTTGCCCTGACTGGTGTAATGGGGAGCACATGCTGCTGCCTCCCACCTTGGACTGCATGGTCTTTTCCCACTGGTGTCTCCCAGACTAGTTGGGAGGGGGGAAATGGAGACAACTAAAGTGTTTTTTTGCTGTCTCCTCCTCTCCTTGAATACAACCACAGCTTCTCTGAGCCTTCAGGATGGAGGATTAACTAAAATAACTGGCCACAGGAGTAAGCAGCCCTTCTCCTGCCTTGAAATAACAAAATTGTACTAGCTCCCTACAAGTACAAGCACTTCAGATGGGTTTTTCAGCACCACCCTGACCCCTAAATGTGAGAGGAAGAGGAGAATTCCCAGAACATGGCTTGAGAAACACCACATTAAAATACTGACTTTCCCCATTGCCCTCAATGCAGTGCTCTAGTTATTGGGGTTTTACTGCTGCAAATTCTACCAGTCTTAAAACATCATTAGTAGGTGGCTCTTCAGTATTACAAAACAAATAAATAATCCAAAAAAGAAACTTCAACAAACAAAAACCTAAATAATTTCTATCTCTAATTACTGTGTTGCAAGGTTGTAACATCGTAACTCAAAAAGCGTTTTGGCTTCAAACAAGATTTTCAGTCTTATTGCTGTAGCATTCACATTTTTCTACTAAAAGAAGTTAGGGGGTGTTGAAGGGGGTGAAAAAGCTGCACTGACTCAGAAACAGGCATTTCTCAACCATTTTAGACTGCTGTGAGACAAGTATGGGTACATTTGTGGAGGAATAGATCAACTCTGTAACTGAATGGGAGAGGAAAATGGCACAGGCTAATCCCCATGTGCTGTCAGGTTTGAAGCGTGACATCCTGTCAGGCTGCATTAGCATGCTGTAATACAGACATGCTAAACTGAGTCAAGACAGCATGTCAGTATTCTTGTGTGACTCCATTCATGGTAATATCTGCTGGCATTCTCTCTTTTTTTGGCTACAGGGCAGAACAGTCAGTTTTGTTCCCTTTGCTCAGTGTACTGCACTCTGATTAATATTTCATGAGCACCACCAGAAGCCTGCAAGAGCCACAGATCTAACCTGGAAAAAAAAATACATAATACAATTTCAGGGGCTCTGCGGAAATGTATTAATGTCTAACCAGGTGAGCCCTTACAACTCCTCTCCAAGCAGTGTGTTATCAGCCCTCTTGGCAGCTGCACGTTTCTAATGGGTCTCAGCCCCCTCCCAGTGAGCCCCACTTTCTTGGGCATATTTTCTAGGTATGCTGTTGCCTCCATAATGCCTTGTTGCAGCACATGCTGGCCCAGTTTGACATGGGCATATCCTATAAAATTAAATGTGTCTCCTATGGGCCTGCTGCTGCCCCAGCTCTGCTCTCCAGAACACATGGACACAGTCACACCATGCACAGACTTGTGCACACTGCATTTAAAATACAGGTTTTCTTGCCATTTGGTTACTCAGTCATAGTAATGCTTCATAGCCCATACTTGAAATACTTGGGAAACAAATTTTATCCAGAGATACCTAAAGGCAATCTTGTTTCTTGTATCTTCATTCTCATTATGTGCTGCTGACAAAGCTCCTGTAATCCCCCACACCACAAGGCCACAGCAGTAGAACAGAATGTTTTTTCAACAGTGCCTACATTTCATATGGTTTTATTTTAACATATCTCAGTAGCTACCATGTCTGTAATGCCAGCTAAATGTACTAGCTGGCCAATCAGCTTGTTTCCAAACTCACTCTTCAAAAACTCTTCCTCTAACTCAGCGTGACTTTGTAGGAGGCTCATTGCAATACTTAAATTATTCATCCTTTAAAGGTGTTCCATTTAATAACCATGTTGATAGGCCAAGGTTTCCTCAAAACTAAAAAGAAATGTGAACATAAGTCACAGTTTTATTATGACTCACTATTTGTTGATTTTATCACAGGTTAGAGATAAACTAAGGTAAATTCAATTAACAGAGTACAATAGAGTGTTATGAATTAATAGTTTTCTTAAAACGGTGAATAATTAAGTATACTTTAAAAATAAGTTGAAAACATCATGCAAAAATGTTTAAAACTTGACAAGATTGTGGGGGGGGAACTGTTTGATTAAAAGATATGATAGAACTCGTGGCTTATTATGCTCTTATTTGCAATGTTAAATTCTAACTAAGGAGAATCCTATGGGAGATAAAAGCAAGAGATCAAAAAATGATAGAGAAAAGAATTTTCACCATTAGAGACTGCTGATAGACAAAGAGAGGGACAGAAATCATTATTTTTCTGCTCATGTCAGGTTTGCTGCAGCCTCAGATGATGGACAACTAAGTTATGTTACAATTGCTTGTTTTTTTAGCAAATTGGAATGCAGTGATCTGTTTGACATGAGAGCACATGGATGTACTCTGATGTAGGAGTAGCCCAAATCTACTCAGCAATTGTTCCCACACAGAAACCATTGCCATTTGCCATGTTTGCTGGCAATAAACCCAGCTGAAAGAGCACAGGCGACCCGTGACACACGTGTCACTCGACAGAGACAGCCTGCTGCAAAAAAGTGGGAAAAACTTAAAGCATCCTTGTGTCTGGAGAACACAAGTGGAGCTGAATGGCTCTCAGACACAATGCTGTGCTGAGTAATGGGGGGTTGCTGGTGGTGGTAAGATCCAAAAAGAAAATAAAACAAAAACAAACATATCTTAAAGCAGAAAATAAGGCAAGAAGAAATCCAGACTGGGAGAAACATAACAAGAGAGGAAAAAGAAAAGGGCAGAAAAGTCTACAGACAATAAGATAGGGTCACAGGGAAAAATATGAAGGAATTAAGAAGGGATTCAAAAACATGAGGCACATGGCCACAAAACCAAACTGAAAAGAGAGTAACTGTTGTGGCTTGTGGTGTTTTTTTTGTTTTTTTTGTTTTTTTTTTTTTGTTCAGATTCACAGAATTTCCATTCGTTATCTTTTCTAGATTGAATTTAAATGGTATATTTGTTCTAAAATGAAAGCATTGGTCTTCAGATTTTGAAATGGATGAACTGAAACACTGAACATACTTTCTTCTTTTAAATTCAGAAGGACTCCTTGAATTTAGACAGGACTGACCGATGGCCACAATTGTCCTCAGACTGCAGCTTTGATGTAGGCTTCAGTCTCTAAGATCTGAGCTTGGTGTTCTCATAACCTTTTAACCTTTCCTATTATTTTTACCTTTATACTGGAAAGATAAACAGGTTCTGATCTTGTTCTAATTAAGTGCCTGTTATTGCAATAATCAGGACAGAAAAGAAAAGGAACAATTGCATGTCATTATATCAGTACTTCTGTTTATACCCTATGGAATACCACAGGTCACAAACCACAAAATTTAAAATACTACATGAAACAGATAATGCAAAACTGAATGCCAAGGCAAAAGCATTTAAAAAGATTAATAGATTGTTCAATGTATATATTGACTATATTAATTACTTTCTTTGAAAATAAATTATTTTTATGGAAAAGTCACTATTGTTACAGATAACAAGTGGAATGGCCTGTTTGACATTTCTTTCACTTGACATTGCACCAGATAGACAAAACCATATGGTTAAAATCCTTTCATTCAGAAAAATACTTGGTCCAGCTTCAGAAGCATGTTAAGAAGGATGTGGATTCCTGGAGGTGGGGAGTTAGCAGATGTCCCGGTTTTGAAAAACAGGTATTTGCCAGCAAAAGCTGGAATTTCCCTTTGAATAGGGAATGTAAGCCCCCTCCCTCAGATAATTATAATTTTGCAATTAGGGGCTTTCAGACAAAGATTTGGGAATAGGAATAACAGTTCTTTAGTAGGAATATTAAAAACACAAATGCAGTAGTACAAAAAAATAAGCAACACAAAACAAACGAAAAGCCCAAGAAAACCCTGACAGCATCAGGGATGTGACCTGACACCCTGTTGGTCAGGGTGTTAGAAGCAGTCCAGATGAATCCTTCTGGAGTAACAAACGCAGTTCTGTGGAGTAGAGATGATCCTGTAGAAAGTCCAGTGGAAGTGAGATGGGTCCAGTCTTCCTCCAGGAATCCAGTGGAAAACAGGATGTCCTGGTGCTCCCAGGTCTCATTTTTATCCAGGTAGGAATTCCAGGGCCCTCTCTCACTGGGTGGAGCATCTCACAATGGGATGATGTAGTGTGTCATGTCATGGGTGAACCTTAATGGCCCATTATCAGCAGATATCTCCCTGGAGGGAGGATGGGTGGTGAAATCGATAAGAAAGACTGCCCCACCCAGTTTTAACAGCTGGGCCATTATCAGAAGCATCTGCCCCAAAACTCACCTTTGGCCACCTCTTTGTTTTGGTCAAGCACCCAGTACTTAGTCTCCTAGCAACTTTATGGGGAAAATTCTCTAAGTAAAAGGAACAAACCTAACCCCCAACAGCAGAGAAACATAAAAATCATCAGGAGTCTAGAGAAAAGGATGAAAAATCTCATGAAGAATTGCAAAAAAATTGCATTTGTTCAGCATAGAGAGGGAAAGATTAATGGAAGGCACAACAACAGTAGTCAGTAGGTGAGGAGCTGCAGCCAAGAGATAGGAGTAAACTTATATCCACTGAAGTTTGAATGAGAGGTAATGGACAAGGGAAATTTGGACTATAAACTCTGCAGGTATTTTTCAGTGCCTGTGTCAAACTGTTGGCATAACAGCCAGAAGCATTAACCATTTTGCTGATGAGGATGTAATATATTCCCACTCAAAACCTGAACAGTGCTCTATAGGCTGCACCTGGGAACAATTACCAAGGAGGTGTCCTGAGGAAACCTGCACATGATAATTCCTTGCTTCAAGGTTATAAAGCAGAAGCTACAGGTGTTTATATTATGTTTGCCTATTATGTATTATCATAGAATCAGAATGGTTTGGGTTGGAAGGGATCTCAAAGATGATCTAGGTACACCCTCCCTGCTCTTCGCAGGGACATCTTCCACTAAACCAGTTTGCCCAGAGTTCATCCAGTCTCGTCTTGAACACTTCCAAGGAAAAAGCATCCACAGCTTCCCTGGGCAACCTGTTCCAGTACCTCACCACCCTAAACTAATTATATTCTAATTCTAGTAAAAAACTTTTTCCTAATATCTAATCTAGACCTATTCACTTTCAGGATGTTTTATTATGATTTTTTGTGTGACCCTGGGCCTTTGGAACTACACACAACTCATGGAAAAGTCAAAGTTGAGTTTTTGATAACTTCTGTTCTTCCACACCATCAGAATAAATAGTGATCTCTTTCTAGCCCATGATAATTCTGCCAGCCCTCATGACAATGAAAGAGCCTCCTTAACCACTGTTCCAGCAGTATCCATATAAAGCAGCATCCATATAAAGTTAATTAAAAAAAAATCCTTTTTTGAGAAAGTGGTAGCTGTCCTTGTAAGAAAATCTGGTACTGATCTGGGAACTCAGAGTTCCCAAGAAATAGCTGCTGCCTGACAACATACACAACTTGTTTACTCTTACCTTGGAGCTCTGTTACATTTTCTCTTTCATTTAATGTTACTTCATTTCTACATTCTTTTATCTGATCTTTCCCCAGGCCCAGTACAGTCCTTGCACTTCTCCTGTTTCTGTTTTCACTACTCATTTGTCTTTCTTTCCAGTGCATGACCATTTACCCCAAACCTTGAGATAAATTTATTTTTTCTTTTGTAGTCCATTTTGTGTAAGGGTTCATACATTATCCAAAGAACAAAAGTACAGATGTACTGTTAGGAGAGGTTTAAGTGCAATTTTAACAGCGTTGCCTGAAACCATCAACTCCTTTCTTGCTATTTGAAGATCAAAACTAATAAAAAAAACCTATTAATGAAACACTCCAGAAATAATTTTTTTGAAAAAAAGGAATACCCTCCCCCAGATAATTTTTTTTCAGAAAGAATTACTTTTATAGAAGTAATACTGTTTCTAGTGCATTTAATCTGTAAGGACTCGCACTTAAGATTTTCCTTCTATAGTCATATACCCTTCTATAGTCACATAAACTAGATTCCAAATGGGAGTCAGGGTTCTGATGTAATCCTGTGCAATGCCAAAGCAGGTAACAGCTGACACAGCAGGTAAGTGCATAGTGAAGGATATTAAATTAAACAAAGCCATTTGCAAACTTCATGAATTTGAATTAAACTCAAAAACCCCCACAACCTTCATGTTTTCATATTTCTTTAGTATGCAAAGCAGTGCTCAGAGTGTGGCATGCCTCACACACACATTCAGAGGTGCCTGTAACAGGGCCTGCACACAACCACTCAGGCTGTGACAGCCCCTGGTGAAAGGAAAGCTGTGCCCCAGTAACAGCCCCATGCTGGGTCACTGCCACTGTTCTATCATCAAAAGTCAGAATTGCAAAGTGTTTTTCCAGCCTGGTCTCACAATAGTTTTGCACTGCTGCAAAAGCTCTTAACACAGCCTCCTGCAACATAAGCCATTTCCCACCTCAGGATGTGAAATTCTCCGCTGTGAAATTCTTACATTGGCAGCTGGAAGGACAACGCAGGCCCTAACAAAGTTACACTGGTCGTGTTTAAGGTGAACCCCTGCGAGGTGTATTTAGACACGACAGGCAATGTTAAAACCATAAGGCAGGGAGAAAGGCCATATCCTTTGCTGCCTGATGCCAGCCAGCTGGAAGTCTGTGATTCCTGCTGCCTAGGGAGGTGGGAAACCACCTCTGGTTTGCCAAGCTGTTACCTTTCTTTCAGTCACGTCTCTCTTCAGCAACAAACCAAAAACCTATACAAATCCTACATGTGGAGATCTTACATTTAAGGTCGACTTTCTACTACTTCTCTGTAGCTGCTGGTCCTGGTTTGCAGGCTGGTGTCACACGACAGAGACAGCCTGCTGCAAAAGAGTGGGAAAAATGCACAGGCACGAGCATGGGGGAAGACACAAAGGCAGGGAGAAGAAGCTCTGGGCCAGAGACACAACACTCCCCCCTGCAAAAGGCAAAACCATCTGGAACAAGTGAAAGAAATGGACATTAGGGAAGGGAGAGCATAAATGTAAAGCCCTGTAGCTAGAAAAGGAGACAGGGATAAGGCTCCTGCATGCATGACATGGGAATGGGCAGCAGCAATTCAGGCAATGTGGGATTTGGTTTCTGCAGAGGAAACATAAACTGGGTGGGCTGGAGGCAGCCGGCAGCAAGAGCTGAGGGGAGGAAGGAAAGGGAGGTAGCTGCCACAATTTTTCCAGCAGGGTACAGAGAGAAGGCAGGAAATGCAGCTTTGGTGCCAGCACTGCCCCAGAGCTCCTCCTGCTCACCTAGGCATGGGGCTAACATGACCCAACACTAGCAGAGAGCCTCTGGGAGTTACCAATCCCCAGGCAAAAGGCTCCCAGAAAGCCTGCTGACAGCACCCAGCAAACTGCTCCTGCTTAGGGACCTGCTGCACAGAGAAGTATTGACAAGGCAGCTGCCAAGGAACAGCCTCAGCCAACATGCATGTAGGTTGTCGAGGGCTCCCCTCCTCAAAACACAAAAGAGAAATGTCAGATGAGTGCCCCCGTGTTCCTGAGCCTTTGAAATAACCCAAGCACAGCATGATTTGCCTCTCTGCACGTGTGGACATAGAATTCTGTGCACTTAAATAGCCAGTTTTAAGGGTTATTTTTATTGCCTTAGAAGAAATGCAATCTCCCTATCAAAGGCTTTTAATCATAAGCTTTCTCAGTGTGCCTTCTGCTCACGTGAAGCTTGGTGGATATCTCTATTACTGTGTACTACAGAGGGATGAGTACATTGTTTTCACTCTGGAGAACAATAAATATGCTCAGCATGCTCATCAGCAGTCCAGCCTGCCTTGAATGAAGGCTCCAAGCTCTGAACTTCTCTTTATTTAAACCTGTTAAAACTATTTAATAGGTTTTAATTAAACCCTTTAAAGCTATTTAAACCACCAGATTGCCACCCTTTGATTGTGATATATTTGTTTGTCCATGTGTAAGATGAAAGGTAGGAGTTTCTAAGGACTACATTATAGTACAGAAAATGAACTGTCATTTCCCCCCACCCTTGTGTTAGTCAAGCTAAATAAATTTTAATAATGTCCTTAGTGGGTGCAATTTTATATAGGAAGTTTTACACATATTGTGCATTGCTGAGCAGAAGAAGAAAAAGAAATGAAGGAGAGCCCTTTTCCTTGCAACAGGAAGGAATAAGAGTGTTGGTGCAAGTCACCCCCACCCAGAAGGCAGAGAGAAAACTAATGCTTACAATGCTTTTTCCTTAACATGCTATTTGCAGGCCTATTTTTGTTTCCCATGAAAGAGCACGTTTGGGTAGGGAAGACAGAAAACAGCCAGGGCGGAAACTGAGCCCGGGTCAGTCAGTAGCTCTCATTTTCAATGTGCTGCAAAAGTTAGGAAAATCATATAGCTCTGTGCCATGTTTGTGACCCAAGTGCATCTCCAGCAGCATGACTAATTGTATAATTCAGGAAAGGGTCACTGCGGTGTCTGCTATGATGTATTTATTTTTAGAACATCCGGGATCAGCCTAGACACCCATTTTAGCCACACCCGCCCATGCCACTCTGTTCCTGACAAAGCTCTGAAAGCCTCTGGAACATCAAAAAGCAGTTCCTGTCAGAAAACTCTGTGGAAACACTGTAAATTTCTTCTATAATTAATGTAATTCCATGCTCAATGGTCCATTGAGACTCTCTTCATCTTTTCCCCACTGCCTAGAACAAAGGTTAAATGGTACAGAATATCCCAAAGGGAAGGGCCTAAATGGGCTTTGCAAGCCTTGAGTGCAGCACAGTCTCATTGGAGTTACTTTACATACAAGGATGAAGGGTAGACTTGGAAAATATCTCATTTCTCTAATTGGCACATACATCTGATGAAGACCTCCTCATCTCTATCTTGCCAAGCTGATGGAATACTCATGTTATTCTGAATTTCTACCAGTCTGATACAATTGCTAAGATCAGATGCAAAACTGAAACTCTTACTTACAAGCTTTATGTAACAAAGTATTCCTATTTAAAAAACAAAGCTATTACTACAAAGAGCACTTGAAACAGTGTCAGCATTGAGGGCTTCTATCAAAGAGCAGTGGGAACTGCTGCATTAGCCACGCTGGCTCCCACTCTGAGAAACAGCTCTCTAGTGGAACAGAGTGGCCCACATTCAGGATGCTCAGGCCTGTCGAAATCCCAGCTCCAGTCAGTGCACTGGGAAGCCATGGTGTGCTGGGACCTCATCCCATTATGCTGGTGAACAGCTGTAGATATACCTTGTACTTTTACTGGCAATTACAGCAATTGTATTCCCCATGACAATTACAACTTATTACAATTACAGTTGTGAATAAGCTGTTCTATTCCTACACAAACCTTTCTGCTCTTCTTCAACCTTTCCTCCCATGAATGATCAATCCCCACTTTCCATTTTGCCTCTGGAAACAGCAGATTTCTGCCTGCTCTTGGAAATTCAAGGTGAAAGCAATTAGGGAAGAAGCAGACAGTGCATTACAAGAAAGCATCTCTAAGCCAGTAAGATAAATTGTGCACTAGTTCACCTAAATTCAAGAGCATTAAGACATGCCAGCCACATGACTCCATTAGCACATGGAATGCCTTGCAAAAGTAGTGGAATCCTCCAGAGCCATTTGAACTAGACAGGATAAAATGTACAGAGAACCAAAAGACTGCTGTGCACTGGGAGGATTTTTTGCCTCAGGTATGTGTGCTGTGTCCTTCCCTAGCACATCTCAGGGACTGGGTTATTTGGCATAGATCTCAAGTAAGCCTTTTTTTTTTTTTTTTTTTTTTGCATGTTGGAAACGACTGAGTTGTTGCAAGCCCTTCAGTTTCTTAAATACACTTGCTGTCTTCTGAATAACAGCAAATATATTTATAAACTACTCTTATAAGAAAAACCCTTCCTAAAGAGAACCTAAAATTGCTCTGCTGGAAGAGCCTTTCTGGACAGCCAATCTTTGGTGTAGCTACAACTCCCAAGTTTTATGTGATGTGAGTCAAAACAGAGGATGTCCAGACTCCATCTGAACTCCACAGGATGTCCAGAAAGCTCCATAATTCAAAGAATTCAGTAGTTTTCAGAAAGGTATTTTAACAGCCCTGTGCAAGAATGAGTAAGAACAATGGAATTGCAAACTGGTGCCAAACACTTCCTTCAATACACCACAGATTTCTGACTTTATGAACATCTGTAGGAGTTAGGGGTAGATAAGGCTTGACAACTTGGCAGCAATTTCAGAGTGTCTAGAATTCCTGGGTAAAGAAAACCCCTAAATTTTTGCTTTTGTGGACTTTGAATCACTATGGAAGCATTAGCCACATATCATGTCAAAAGCTGCCCCTCTCTACTGAACACGAGACCAGGAGTTTGGGTGGAAAATACTTGAATTTCACATTTCTTTGCGGAGTAATCATCACCCATTTTTGCCATTTTGTCTAGAAATATTTGCTGATATTTTTGCTTCTATAACCTTTGAATGAGTTTGCAAACACCTATATTTACATCATCTATATTGTTGTGATATATAACCCAAGCTGAGATGAGGAGTTTTATTTCCATCTGTCTAGGAAAGATGATTTCAGGCTATCCTCACAATGGGATAGATAGAACCTATATAATAATGTTTAGAAGGTTATCAACACTGTATTTCAAATAAAACCTTAGACTCAATGTTGAGCATGAGAAAAAGTAGGAAAAGTGATAAAAAAATTAAGGAATATATGGGGTTCTGATCACTTCAAGTAATTAATGTGCAATGGAGAGACATCTTAACAAGTAAGTATTTTACAGAGGAAAATAATGCAAATTGTCCAGGAAGGTTAGTAAATCTCCTGGCACTGTTTTCCTCAGAGCAACAAAAATCCAAAGCTTTTGCCATTCTTATCAGTTGTTGCCTCAATAGCTGAATTTCTCAAGCCCAAAACCAACATTTATCTCCTGCTAAAGATTATGACAGAAAAAATCTGCAGGAAGCATAAACATCTCATTAATATCATCATGTTAATTGATTTAACCCTAAAGTTACACCAACACTCCTCAAACCAAGTACCACACTGAGAAATCACACCATTAAGACAGACTGAATGTGCTTTTTAGAATGATTACTTATCTTGTAGAAATCTTCAGACAGCAAGGCTTGTGTAGTGCTCTCATCCCAGAAAAACACATAATTTTGTCAGAGTGATAAGGCAGAATGGTTACAGCAGATAAATGTGATGCAAAATTATGTGCCACTTGCTCTGTGGTTTCAGAAATCTGAGAGGCATTGCTATCTACAAATCAGGGATTTGACCCTTCTGTTTTAAGGGGAAACTGATTTTAATAGAGAAATCCATTTTTAGAGTGCTAGTTGAAAGCAAAAGAGGATGTTTGTCTTCTAAAAGAGCCAGGTCTTTAATTCTTGACTTGTATTTGGAAATAACACCTGCTACACAACCTTGTCTCTCTCTGTTTACAGAATTGCAAAATAAACCCATTAAGGAGACTTCCTTGAGCTGCTGCAGCAAAAATTACAAACAACACCATCCTCTCCTCCATTCATAAGGGCCATAAATAAAAATAATGATTTTCAATGAGATTTTACTGATTTTACATGTTGAATTTAGTCTGGCTATCAAATAGTACCAGTTAAAAGCACTCCCATCGCAAGGTTAAGAGTTTCTTAAAGATTATTTTCAATTCATACATTTGCAGTACAAATTACAGGACAAAAAAAAAAAAAAATTCAAGTGCTTTAGCAGGCTTTTCCACACAGGACTCAAATGTATAAACAATTTGAGTCCAAATTCGAGGTACTTTCCTATTTAAGAAAAAAACAAAAAACAAACCCACAAAACCAAACCAAACCTCAGCACATCTTTTATCCTAATTTATAAACCACTAAAGATTAATCATGATTCTAGGTTTGAATACAGATAAAAACAGTCAGATAAATAAAAAGCATTTTGGTAAATTTTCAGAAGAGACAACCAATTTTTGGGCATGTTATACAGCTTTATGTATTCCCAGGTTTGTAGCTGAATGCTGTAGGCAATTTGCCCTTCATATTCAGTTTCCATTTATTTTGGCTGTAAATCATAACCAAGCAGGTATCAAGCCATCTGCTTCTATCCTCAGTAAATGCAGTAAACTTGCTTTCAGCTTTGGGGATACAATATGCAGTTTTCTTCTGTCTAGCAATAAATACACCTTTAAAATCCATTAGGCAAAAACTGCCCCAACATGCAAAGGATCTAATGAATTAAAGGAATGTGGCAATGGGGGAAAAAAAGAACAAAAAAAAATCTGCACAGGAATAAAAATTCAATATTCCATTAAAGGGTATCATAAGGTCCAGCACTATAATTTGATTTTTGACAAAGCTAGTCTTGGCAAACTGCTAGAAACATTGAAAGCACCAAATACAACTATTTTTTTTCACAGCAGACATATCCTCAAGACATCCAAAATTTTGGCTCAAGTAAGTTAAAGGTCTAAGAAAGTAATACCTAAAGTCTATTCACATTTCTCAAATTTTCAGAAATGTGACAATAATCCAACTTGGACAGTCTGTGCCTTGCTGGTTGTCCAGAGAACAAACATGAATAATAACCCAGAGTGAGGTGAGACCATTTTCAAAATCTTTTACTGCTCAAAACAGTTTAGTTAGTATTTAATTTTAAAACTTAATTTTTAAAATACTTGAAGGCTTGTGAGCAGAGAGCACAGAGGATGGAAAAGGAAAGGGCTATCCATCTCCTCTAATTTACATCAACAAGAGCAGCGTTCAGACAGCTGCAAATGTGTGTAATCACTACAGGAACCCTGGCTTAGTGGAACTTTCTCAAGCTATCAGCCTGGGAGTTGGGATTAATCAGCTGTGCTGTAGGCTTGGGATGCTACACAGCATCCCCTTAATGAGGAAATGGGCTGGGAAACTCATATTTTAGGGCTGATCCACAGTGAAATGGAACAGCTCCAAATTACTTCAGGGGCATTTGGACCAAATTCTCAATGCCAAGATTTACTCCTACCTTTCAGAAAAGAAAAACACCCTTGTTTCTTTGTAGTGCCATCAACTTTGACAGAGCACTCGGATAAAGCTACTTCTGGCTGTCAGCAGGGGTCAGCCACTGGGCATTAATACCCCACCCCTGGACGTGTCCAACACAAGGTGATTCATTCCAGCTCCTCTGCTCAGGGGAACAACCTGGACACATCCAGCCCGATGCCAGGAAGAGCCCACCCCACTCTCCTCTGCCACCATTTCTGCAAGAAACCAGCCTGGGAGCCAGTGTGAGAAGGATGCAGTGCTGTGCTACCAGCACTTTGGGGAGGGTGTCTGCTGTGCTGTGCAGCCACAGCCATGCTCTATTCCAAGACCAAGGCACAAGAGGATGCAACATCTAAGCACTTACATTATAAGCACATGCCAAGGCTTCTCCTCTCATCTTTTAGAAGAAAAAAAGTTCACCTTTACACATTTTTAAAGTAATTACATCCTAAAGTATTCTTATTTGATTACTATAATTTGACATTGTATTTTTTGACACATTACAGTGCTGCCTGTTTAAAGCTGAAAATGCCATGAAGCAACCTAGGAAGCATTTTTATTCAAGTTACCATTTGGAACAGGTAAGAAAAAAGGGCAATATGCCAGGAGAACCAAACACCTTGAGATGAGCATGAAGGAACTCCTGTTTTAAGCACATCATTTAATTCACAGAGGGTTGAGAAAAGTCTAGGTAGGAGGAACGAGTTGTCAGGGGCTATCAGCCTCCATACCTGTACACAACTGAGCCTCTAGTGATGTGCTGGAAGAGGGCACATCCACCAAAACATTAGGGGCTTTTGAGGATGAAAGATCCCAAGACAAGTTAGAAATTTGCATAGAAAAGCACTATGAGCATACAGCTGAAGACAAAGCATGAAATTTGGAAGCCCCACAGGAGACCAGGTATGTTCTTTGCTAACCACAGTGGAAATGTCCCAGTCCGTGAGCTTTGAAGGCAAACTACTCCAAAACCTGGGAGAGGGAGTATTAAAACACCAGGGTGTGATTTGACCTTCTCTAAAGATTACTGATCATAATTTTAAAATACTAAAAGCAGCTGGAGAAAAGGCTTGTTTCTGTCTCCAATGCTCAATAAAGGGAGACAGAGCACAAGGGAGACTGGTGTGAGTCTCCTCACCATCACTTCCCAGCTTCAGATTACACAGTTCTGCTGTTACAGCCCAAATGACCAGAACACTTTAGGGATCACAAAAAGTGGAAATCCAGATATGAATGAAAGTCCAGCTTTGCACAACAGACAGTAAAACCACTTCTGTCTCAACAGATTGATGCATGGGGCTGCTTGAAGTAATTTTGACCAGAGCATGTAACTTTCCTTTCACAAGGTAGATAAAGACATACTCCAAATTTTCCCATAAATGTTCTTCATGTTCTAATGTGAATTTGTCAACAGAACTTCACCCTACCTTGCAATTAAGTGTTAAAAAGTACATTTTTTTCTGTTTTTACAGACCGAAATTGTTCAGAGCACACATATCATATATAAATCTGCTTATTCACTGTCATTGGTTCCGCTATGTTCATAACATGCAGAGGAGGGAAAGTCCTTTTTAAAGAAAGGATTGTACAAAATTAGCAGGATTCCTCCCACCTTTGCATGTTGCTTTCCGGTAAGCTTTATGGACTGTTGTGTTAAATATGCTCTTTTTGATGCAACTCCACTTTGCTTTTCAGAAATTGTGAAATTAAAGCTTTGACAATGACAGGAAGACTATTTTTACTAGGAGTAGCAGACAGAGAATAAATAGTACTTCAACACAGGCTTTTGGGGCTTGTACTTTCTTAACATAATTTTAAAAGCAGTTCCTTCTGTGGAACAGGGTTATTTTTAATCTCCTTTATTGATCTGTTTCCCTAACAGCAATGAGCCCAAGCGATAGCATAAGATACACCACAAAAGACTAAATTTCAACAGAACCTGAGCAAAAGTTGATTACCTTAATTTAGATCAGTTAATCTAGTATTAATAATTTTTTAAGTTCTGGTCAACAGATCCTTTTAAGGCAATTTATAGGCACTTGTGGAAGTTTTAACCCAGAGAGACAGAAAATGAAAGTACAGATAAAAGGCAGATTTTACTTCAAATATAATTCTTGACAAAGGTGATTATAGACTCTGGCTCTTGTTGCAGTTTCTTTCACCTTTTTAGGTTTTACTAGTTAATTTCATTTTAAAATCATGATTTTTCAAGCTGAAGAATGACAAAAACATCAGTTCAGTCACCACCTGAACACCAAAAAATTGTATTAAATACATGCATTTAAGAACCATATATAAAAGATATTGTACCCAGTAACCAATATGACCCCTAGGCTTGCACCCCTCATTATCTTGACACTTGATAAATGTTGTAAGCTGCTTTATCTTTGGGGCCAAAACGAAGATAATTTTTGAGAGACACTCTTGGCCAAAATTTATTGCTGGCATCGTGCCAGGGAAATCTATCAGGGTGGATCTAATTTGCAAGAGCAAAAATTGCAAAATCTTTCAGTCCTTTCAATTTCTCCCTTAAAGCCATCTTTGCAAAGAATGCTTTACCATGTAGAAGAAAAACAGAACTGAAAACTTGTAAATACACCTCTGCTTTTGACTCCTCTCAGATTTAGGAGCTTCATGACACCTAGAAAGAAAGCTGTCACAAAAATACAATGGCAGGCAAGTTTTTCACAGAACACATATAACTCAAATGCCAGTTAGTACCTTCTCCTCCAACACACAGTCTTTCAATCACTGCAGTAGAAATGAAAAAAAGCACCCAGCAAGTGACAGCTGAGCTTTTGTTCACAAACCACTCAAGAGATGTGACAAGTCTATCCAAAAAAGCCAAAGAACTTACCTCCTACAGTGCAAACACAGAGTACAGCAAGGAAAAAGAAGGCAGTCCCCAGGAGCTTCATGCTTGGTGGTAGTGGTGGTAGTTCTGTCAGCTTTCCCCTATGCAGCTGGGCAGGGAGTGCTCTCTCACTCTGAGGCAGGCCTTAATTACTCCATGGAAAAAGGTGTGTGGTGACTGTGCCTGGTCACTGCCCATTCCTGCTTATTTTGGGGACTTTGATAAAGAACAGGAGGAAACACAACATACTCCCTCTGGGAGTTCAGTACAGAGGAGATTTATTGTTTCAGTCCTTACAGGAACTCCTTTTCTTTGGCAGTGAACCATGTTTTTGTTAATACATTATTTTGTTCTTCTTCAGTCATGAGGTCACGAAGGTTTTTGAACAGAGACAAAGCTTTCCTTAGGATATACTATACATCACCAGCTTTCATACTGGAGTTTGGGATACTTTAAAAGCACATGTTTGTGAGCAGGGAGTGAGCCCAGGTAGTGGGGGATAACACAGCCAAGAACAAAGGAGCAAAGTAAGGAACAAGAGCCCTCATCTGGCTCTTTTCTGGGCTGTGTAAAGTGGCCTTGGTGAAAATCAAGCTTCATGATAAAGGCAGAGAGCCTCCCTGAGAGAGCTGTCATCCTGAAACCAACAGGATGCAACAGCCACCAGCATGGGGAGAGGAAGTGACTCCAACAAAGTGCCAAGGTGGCCCAGCAGGGAGAGGCTCTGGGCTGTGCAGAGTTAGAGTTGAGGTGGGGGTTTTTCCTTTACAGGAAAATGGGTCCTCTCTATTAGTAGGTGGTTTTTTTTTTTTTTTTTTTTTTTTTAATTTGAGAAGTTGCAACTAGCCTTGACTGCGTCTGCTCCATTAGTAATGGAAATGTATTTTATTCTTCTGTTTAGGTACTTGCTGTGCCATGGGATGGGAGTACAGGCCCCAAAGCAAGCCTCTTACCTGAGCTGTCTAATCAGCCAGCACAGATTCCCTCTCTTCCCCTCCTCAGGACACACTGCAAAATTTTGGTATCCCTCCTTCTCACAGCAATTTCTCCAAGTTCTGTGCAAGAAACCTAAGCAGAGCTCTAGAGTTAAAGGCTATCAAAACATAATCTTGTAATAGCCCTGTGCTCTGCACCTTAACGATTCAAGGCAGCTGATGGCAATTAATCACAAACATCCAACCACAATGAGAATGAAGTGCAGAATGTTTGCTCTTCTCCCTCTTTGTCAGCTCTCAGGAAAAACTGTAGAAAAACTGACCCCATAAACAAGCCTGAATAATTACATAGTCAACTGTACTTATTTCAATAATTAACTTTTTTTTTCTTCATGACAAGTTCCAGCTATAGGGGGAAATTTTGGAATGGCTTCACATGCAGGAACTCCCAAGAGCATTATGTGTGGAATCACAGAATTGTATGGAACCATAGAATTGTTTAGATTGGAAAAGACCTTTAAGATCATTGCACCCAACCACTAACCCAACACTGCCAAGTTCACCACTAAACCCTGTGTCAAAGTGCCACATCTACGCATCTCCTAAATATCTCCAGGGATGATGAATCAACTGCTTCCCTGGCAGCCTGCTCCAATGCTTGGCAACCCTTTCTGTGAAGAAATCTTTCTTATATCCAGCCTGAACCTCCCCTGATACAACTTGAGGCCACTTCCTCTTGTCCTATTGTTAATTGGGAAAAGACTGACACAACTTTTGTTCCAAGAAATTACATTGCTATATCTTAAGACTGACACATCCTCTGCAAGCGACAGAGGTTGGTGCTCAACAGAAATTTGATGGTAGACAATGAATTTCTGGCACTTCATTAGGACAGACGTGGGTATTTGAACTTATGAGAGATGCAAACATGTAAGTTCTCCATAGCTGGACTGTGTTCTCAGCATTATTGAAAAGGATCCCACATAAAAACTTGACTCAGAAAGTGGTGGGCCACACAGTGACATTTTTGCCAAGTTCATTGGAGCATATGGCAGGGAGTTGCGCCAGTGCTCTGTTTTTGTGCTTGTTTTCTGCTGACGTAGGACCTAAAGTTAGACTGGGCTAGGAAAGCAATAACTGCTGCAGCAGAAAACCTTCAATAAAGATGGCAAATCTGAACGCAGAGAGTGAATTCATCCCAGGTTAGTACTGTTCCTAACGTAATAAGAGGGACTCTAACCTTTTATTGCCACCTGAAATGTTAATGCTGAAGAAGGATACAGAAAGGGATATTATTTTATTGACTGAAATGAAATTGCTGCAAGATCTAAGAGGCATGAAGCTATGAGGACAGCACCCCTTCCTTGGGTTTTGAGACCCAGAGAAACTATCTGAATGCCCAAATGAGTAATGGTTTGCTGTTCATCTGAACAGCAGCACCCCAAGGAGTTGCTGCAGCTGAAGATGATGACTGTGGTGGTTCCCTGCAACTCACTGAAGGCAGAAAGGGCATAGAGTGCTGTACTTACCAATGTAGGTGGAAAACCTTCCCCAGCCTCACACAAGGGGTTGGGAGGGACAGAAAGACAAAGAGCCAAGAGTCTTTGCCTTACACTATGTCATGCAACTCAGGTTCTAAGTCAGAGAACCCTAATGCAACTTTCTGCTCCCTGAAACATAAGAGAACAATCTCCCTCTCAAATACTCATGTCAATTTCAAAGGTAGCTAACTCCTAGATCAAACTTCTAGCTAGATCAAACTAGGGCAGCAGCAGCAGCATGCACGTAAGAAATAATAGGGACAGAAAAGGAACAGCTCAAATAACTCACGGAAAGAAAAATCCTAGCTAAAGCTGAGTTGTGGCTTCTGGCTGAGCTGCAGAAGAGATTCTCACAACGTTTTTTTCAATGGAATCAGGTTTTTTTCTTTAACAAGAAATAATTTAAGGTTTCAAAAGATTCTAGAGATCTTTGCAGCAAAAAATTATTCTTCTATGTGTTAATTGAAAAGAATTATTTTTTTCCTTCCTACCAGCAAATAAGTTTTGCTTTATTGAATAAATGTTTTTCTCTCTTTCCTCCAACTGAGAAACTTAGCTTGAGTGCCAACATGTGCTTTGTTTTACAGAGAAGTTTGGTCATCAGTACTCCTGCCAACTGTGGTGTTACTGCCAGTGCTGGGATATCTGGAGTTTCATTTCAAGCCCAAGAACAAGTGACTGCGTCACTCAGTTTCCACATCTTTTCAAGTAAGATTTTAGCCCTCCTAGTTGCAGAAGAAAACTTGAAACATGACCAAAGAGCACTCTAGAGAATGAAAGGACTCTCTGTTTTAAAATGCCATTATTTTGTAGTCCAATAAGGGTTGGGGTAGCATGAGTTATATATTCATTTTTGCCAGTGTGGTATTTCATTATTAAAGGGAAACCATTTACAGCCACAGTGGATTTGCAGTTACAGCTTTATTGGTCTCTGGCTGTATTTATATATTCTTTCTTAGTTCACATTGCTTGGAGCATAACATTACCTTTTCATGCAGAGTTTTCCTATGAGGTTCAAATAATCCCCTTCAGATTTAGAGAATGTAAAAATTTTACATATTGTTCAATATCCTTGAATCACCACTACATAAAACAGGTAATATTGTGGACAGCAAAGTTCTACCTTGCTGTGGGCTGCTGACAATTTCCAGTGTAGGTGTGAAGAGTCAATTTGTCAAAGTCTTTACAAAAGCAAAAATAAAAGGGTACAAACAATAGAGTCTTTGGTGTTTTACTACAGTGAAGAAGCAAACACTGACTAAATTTTTCAGCTTTTCCCACTTTCTATCCTTTCCTTTGACGGTTATTTTAATTCTTGCAGCAGAATGATGAAAAAGAGCAAACTAACCTCAAAGTCTATTGTTATGCTCCATCTGTATTTTAGCAAACACACCTAAAGCAATATTGCACTGGAAACTACCTATGAGTTACCTGTATATTTCATTATACTTATTTCCATAAACCAGGTAAATTGGCATTAAAAAATGCAATTGTAACAGTGCAGGAATATTTTGATTAGTTATGCTTTCTGTCCTTTTAAAAATTGTTTTTAGAAGTACTTGGGTTTTAACCTGTTACATATATTAAAATTTTTGTATAAAGTAGAACTTCAAAGAACTTGAATTAAGCAGTAGAAAACCAAGACATTTTAATGGCTATGTGTAGAAGTTTCTCTCAAAAATTCATGCTGAGGGACATACTAAAGTGTAGGTAGTTTGTTATGACTTTCTTTATGGAAACATTGGAATATTTCATGGACTAGAAATGTCAGTATCCAAATTCTTCTGTACAAAATAAAATTAAAAATATGAAAGACCAGGCTCATAAATGTATTTTGAGATTTTTCTTTGTGGGATGGAACTTCTTCAGTCTCACTGACTTGATTCAGAGACAGCTGCTAATGGGAAAAATTCCACTAAATCTCTAAGTATCTTTATGTAGGCAACTAAGGACCACATTTAATCTGTGGGTTTTCTTTTTACAGAAGATTTATTCAGGACCAATAGAATTACTGCATCTTTGACTATGACAGAATTTTTTACTTGATCTACCAACAGACTCTGTAATGATATCTGCTACCACAGAGTATGTCTTTCCCACTCTTACACATCTGGAACCCTTCTGATACCACAGGGAGTCAAAACAACTTTGAAGGATCTGGCTCAATATTTACTCACTTGCAATAGGTATAAATCAGGCCCATATTTGTAGAAATGGAATTGCAATGTGCAGCTTAACAGCCAAGGTCCTTCCAAGGGCAGCATCCTAGGTCCATTCTTTCACTGTTGGTGAGCTACTGATGGGTAGATATTTTGGTTTTGTTAGTCAGAGAGAAACTTACGCAGAACTACAGTGGCCTACAGAAGAAAGTTATGAAGGGAAAAATACTGCAGTCCTAAGTCATACTTAGATATGTGCAGTCAAAAGAGCTGGGGGAGAGAGAGACCATGAGCACTTGTTCTAGGGATATAAAAAACAGAGGGTTTGCAAACTTAGAGCAAGGAAATTCATGTCATGTCAAAGACTCACACGGAATATGTTTATAGGATCTGCATCCTGTCCTGAGCTAATGAAATGGGAAACAGTGAGTCAGTCTCAGTTTCTCATGTTATTCAAAGCGTGTGGAGTCATTACATGGTTGGCTGTCTCAGAAGAAACAAAACATAAATATATGTTTGAACTGTGCCTTAATTTTCCAAAAGGATGCATAAATCCAACTGCTATCTATCCAGAGATATATCTCATCATTATTGTGGTAAACTGCAATGGGCTCATTCTTCTTGGGCAGGAGTATGAGACTGCAGAGGACCCCAGAACTGAAAAGCAAGACATGTTTTCTGTTCCAATTGTACTTGTCATTTTTGCTGTGCAAGATGTTGTTAGACATTAAGCTTCTGAGCTGAGTTTCTGTGGTTTTTCTTTTCCACTTGGTTTCCTCTGCACAAGCAATGGAAAAATGTATCAGATTTCTCGTCAGTTTTAGGAGGGAATATTCTGTGCGTTGGTCTGCCCAAGCTATCGTTTCTAACAGTGTCAGCTTTGTTTTAGGCCACTAGCATCAGAAAATCTTAGAACATTATAAAATATCTAATTATAAAGAGCCTATTGTACTTAAATACAAACATTTATAGCTTTTCTAGCAGCCAATACTATCACTATGCTAGTATCCCAGCACGTATTGTAAGCCTAAATTTTCATACACTCATTAAAGGAGCCATTGATAAAAATGTGTCCAGATTCCTCATTGCTCAGTTTTGTTTCTGTTCATAAATGTGAGACTTGGAGGGCTTGGGCTACTTTGAAGACTCTGGGAGCTTCTGAGCTACAGGTCATGGGGCTGGAAAAAGGAGAGTTACAGGAGATTTGGCAGCTGCACAGAATTTAATGTTGGGCAGATAGAGAGTACACAGGAACAGCTGGGCCAGTATGCTCATTTCCTACATCTCTTATTCCATTAAAAAGTGAGGTAAAGAAATGTATCATAATGAACAGCTTCTTCTGGAACTTAGAGCAAAAAGCCAGAATTCACATACCATGAATCTAAGTTATGCTCCAACTCCAAGACAATATCTATCAGACTTTTTTTTTTTTTTTTTTTTAAACAACACCCTCAAATTTAATACAA
>WEIU01006580.1:250616-294139 GCA_013389925.1 Aegithalos caudatus | reverse complement strand
GTGTTTTTTTTTTTTGTTTTTTTTTTTTTTTTTTTTTTTTTTTTTTTTTTTTTTTTTTTTTGGTTTGTTTTCAGTTACCTACAATCTCCTGTAATCCAACTTCCAGCACTGATAGGCTTGAACTCTTTGTGGCTTAACCTCCTTATCCAGAACAGCTATTACTGCTGCTCCTCTGTGTCTGGCTTCCCAAGCCTTCATTCCTTTGGTGTATTTCAGACTTCCTGTTGTCGCTATCAGAATGAGTCCTGCTGGCAAGCACTTTTTTACACATGCAAAATACAATGCATGTCTGGTCTGATAAGGAAACAACATTGCCAAGAAAAGTAGGTAAAATCCATGTGCCAAAATATACCCCCAGCATTTCAGCTTCCTAAAAGACTGCATATCTGCCCTTTCACAGATATCAAACATTTTCTTGTTTCTGCATTTCTAGTTTCCAATTTATTCAGCAATCCAGATGGGAATAAATGCTTTCCACAGCATGTAAGAGTTAGGCAGTAAGTAGCCAACTGAAAATAAAAGCATTTTGGGCACCTGCTAGAAGCAGGTATTTTAGATCATCCACAAATAGCTGGAAAACACACAAAAAATATTTCACACATCCATGCTTCTCTTATACTGCTGGGCAGTTTTTCATCAGGAATGCACCAACTGACATTCATCTACACTCATCTAACAACACCACACTCATCTAAACTTTTCTTCCAGACAGCTGGGATAAGACTACAACTTTTTTTAAGGGAAAAACCTCCACAGCAAACAAGAGGAAAAAAATGAACTACCAGCATTCTGTACTTCCAGATACTGCACTTCAGGCTGTCCAGCGAATTCTGGTAAATCGACAGAAGTTTCACTCAGAAGCTCAGCACTTTAGACACTGAACTTAATACTTAGCTTTCATTTTTGTTCAGTGCTGGGAGTAGCAGGTGGACAACAATTACTTCTGCAGACCAGTTATTTTTGTTCTTTGAGGGATGGGCAAAGAAAAGAGGAACAATGTCAAGGCTGCGACAGTGCTATTCACACAACCATCATTTCAGGCTGAGTACCCTCATCATGTTAATGAAGGAAGTAAGCACTCAATAAAAGGACGGCATATTGTTTTCATCTGCCTTTCTACTGTCTGAATAGTTTGGCTGAAGATGGAGAATTGTCATCACTGGGAGCACATGAAAACAGGCAAAGTTTTTCTCTCTGTCTGAGGTAAAGCACCATGTTTTGAAGCAGAAATCTGCCTCGTATTTCTGCGGAGCCCTTGCTATGCTGCGAGTCTTGAGGTAGAATTTCAGTCTGGAAAATGTATCACGTATCAATTTATTAATCCACTATTTACCTAACTTGTGTCATCACTCACAGATAGGCAGAGCCATTTTCAGCCTGCACGTGCAGACCGTAGCTGGGGGTAAGTCCATCAGAGTAACAAGACAAAATGCAAAGGCTACCTTTGGCTGCCCGTCAATTCCTCAACATGGCCTGTCAAATCCATGTGTTAGCAAAAGATGGGTAGAATCAGCCTGGACCTGTGACATGACATCCTGTATTGTCACATTTCCCAAAGTGGATATAATGACTGTAGAAAACTCCTCCTCTGCAGGAATATTGCTGCACTCACAAAAAGTTCACTTTTGCAGAGTACCTTCATCTGCACTGGGAGGACTGTAAAGTATTGGCACTTGTTCAGTACTCCTTGAGGAAACCTAAGACTTTTATTTCATTTAATTGGTATAACCATTTTCTATTATCCTCACTGCACAACAGAACTTTATGAGAAGAGACTGTTTCAACCTAGCTTATAGCTGCTGGAAATCATTATATAACCTGATACTTGGATCAGCTTGCAACTAGGACTGGATCAGCTCAGTACTTGAAAGCAAAAAAAAGCATTGGAAAGTACATGTGTTATAGAAGTAATATCTAGACATTAGAGCTGCTCCAGCAGAACATTAAGGAGCAAGAGGAAAGAGGAGCAAAACCTCATTGCAGCCACAGCCAGCCCCCTTCCTGTGGTTTCCCTACTTTGATTGAGTACATCTTTATAGCAATCATACCTTCCTTTTGTTTGGGACTTTTTTTTTGGAGGGGGAAGGGAAGAGCTGCTGCTCTTCTGTCTCTTGCTAGCAATTGGTGTTAGAAGTACTTTCATTTCCCTGGGATCCTGTTGTTTGACTGGGAGGACCTGGGGTAAGTCACTGAGCCACCCACTGCAAAACAACTGGAAGAGTCACAAAATTCTTCAAGAACAACTGTGTCTGGGAGGTGTCCTCATCCAGGCTAGTTTGCTGGTTGCTGTCAACTCTTGCAACTGCATTAGAAATATTCTTCTTTCAGGCCATATTTTTAATCTTTCAAACAGTAGAGCTGATGGAATACTATTTATCAAACTTAAAAATTAGTGAGTTTTTCTATATTTTGTTAAAAGATCTGTTTGATGAAGAATTGTTTAAATAGTTGATCGTCTTCACAGCTGGTGATGTATATGCTTTCAATGCATGTTTTGGGGAATTAATAGCAGTATTTGCTGAGGAATTTACCTGAAAATAATGTTTCCTGGTGTCCAGCCAGACCAGATCTGTGTCCAAGCTGGGCCAGATCTGTTCTATAGATAAAGTTACTAGGAAGATTCATCAGATCCTTCCAGATCAGTCTAACTGTATTCCCAGTGAAGTCAATGAAAAGAGTCCAGAACCAACCTTTCAACAATTTCAGTGAGCAGCAATAAGACTGATTACTTTGGAAAATTCTGCTCACACGTATTCAATATTTACTTTAATGACAGGTTAACAAATCCGTATTTTGAGTGTGCAATCATTATTCCTATTAAAGTCAGCTGGACATCTTAATACTGAAAGTTATACATTCAAGTGTTCATAGAAACAGGCCCTGGAGAAGGAACTGTGGCATGCAAATAGCACTCCTGTATTTCTATTTTCTGCAAATCTTCAGAAGCCTGCTCCAGCCTCATATTGCTTTCCCATACACATTACTGTGTTGGCCTCAGTCAAGGTGGGGACTATATGGAAAAGGGATAATCTTTATTTCCATTGGGCATTAGCCCAGTTTACGTGATAGAACGGAACCTACAAGTTAGAAACAATACCAACAACAACAGGAGTTTTCTATAACAACAGGAATTTTCTATCACATCAGATCTAAGGCTGAGTTAGTTGTGAACTCGATGAACCATTAGCCTGTGACATTTCTGGGCTTGAAAACAAGCAAACATATGCAACTCTAAGTACCAGGGCATGGAACAAGAAGCACACATCACATTCACTTTGAAAGGTGAGGCAGATGTGATCTATACACCAATAAAGCACCTGATACTGCCCTTCTGCAACTCAGCTGCTCCTTGTGCAGGAATCAGCTCTCTCTCATAACCACACGTGACCTTGCTAATGTGACCTGCCAATACCCAAGTGCCCAGCTGTTACCAAATATACCCCCTTCCATACAGACCTGTCATGGCAATAAAGAAAGCACTCCAAAGTGGCCAGGTCTGATGGTTTCTATACCTCCCATAACAATATGGAGCTAAAAGCTTGGCTGAACACCTCTTTTTTCTTGCACTGACTTTTGCAAGACTTCTAATGTTTTGTTTCACAGTTTTCAACAGTTTTGACATGCTTTCCATTTCCTGTAACAAATGTTACTTCTGTTGGCTTTTCCCCCCTCTGTTGCACCTCTATACGTTCTTCTCTTTGTATTAGCATTGAAAACAAGCAATATTTTTCCATATTTATACAACAGGCAATACAGTTCATACTCAGCTGGAGTGGGTTCTGGCCATATGACTGCCTGGCAGACCAACATAACTAAGGTCTCCAACTAAGCTAGCAAAATTATTTTCTTGGAGATCAAGAAAATATGATAAATAATTGGCCAGGAGAGAAAACCTGAAGATAGAGGTCACACTTCAGCAGCTGGCTGATATTCCTACTTAAGTTACTGTGGAGAATTATATCAGATGTGGAAAAGCTGGGACTACTTTGCTGCTAACATCCTCTTTCAGTTTAATGCAGTTTTCACGTTTTGCCAAATGCATTTCCTTGGTCTGTTAAAGCAGGGAGAACTGCTGGCACTCTTCAGTCAGTAAATTTGAACTCCTGTAATATTCAGTGATGGTCTTTAGGATAGGTTTGGGCAAATGTATTGCCAATACTATCTATTAACACAAGACATTAAGAGGAGTTTCTTGTATTTGGAAAAAAAACTTCACAGAAATAAAAATACATAAATCAGGAATAAGCTAAAAGTCAGTGTCATCATGCTCCAAAAATGAGTGTCTAATGTGAGGCTCCTAAATCCTTCTTAGCCACCAGGATTAGCAGCTTGATCTTTGCTACTGGTAATTGCCCAGCAGGTTCTGGGAAAGTAGCTCATTTAGGCACCTAAATGTCAGGTTTAGGAACCTAATTCTGGCTTCTAAAATAAGAGCACCAGGATTTTCAGTTACTATTAGAGTTTTACTTTCAGGTCAGACAAAAAATCAGAAGGGCTCTAATTTTCTACTTCCACCTTAGATACAAGCCCAAATGTCACCATTGCCATAATATTCTGTAGCTGGATGAGAGGAATAATGGCAGGGCCTGTGGAGGAACACTGAACACCAGAACAACTCTGGCACCACAGCCTTGTTTCCTTTCCTCTTTCTGGCTTCTTGTGGTCTCAGATCTTGCTGCATTTGCCCCAGTTGCTTCCTTCCTTTCCTCTCGTTATCTGTGCAAAAGGCACTCATGGATTATCTCCCTGCCAGGGCTCCAGCAGGGCTACACAGGCTCCCATGTAGCTGTCAGCCCATGCAGTGGCACCATTCCCACCTTCTGCAAGACAAGGGACCCCCTGAGGTCCCAGGGACCTCCTACATTCCAGCAGCTGAAATGACCTGCCCTTTTCTGCTGGAGAAATGGATTTGCATCTGCTAATGAACTGGTAACAGGATGCTCTACAAGGAATTGGAAGAAAAAAAATAACAAAAATAAGCTATTGTGATTGGCTACTTTTAAAGAGGTTCTGTATTCCTTGTCAAGACCCTCCAGAACACAAAAAGCATAACTCCAGAGTATGCTTGAAATCAAAACCAAGGTTAAACTTAGCAGAAACCAAAGCCAAACCAGAAGCACAAATCAAAACCAAATGTGTTGCTCTATTCCTAGAAAGTCCTCTTTTCAAATAAAAATGTAATTACACTCTTATTTTGTCATGCCTTGCCTATACACAAAACTGTAACCATTTTACTAACCCCTTTTAGAAACTGATTTTTATTTTAATTAGTACAGCCCTTTTATATTCTTTTCGTTATTCTCAGAGCACCTTGCACTGATTTGTCTTAATTTATTCCTTACAGACCAGGGCAGCTTTTGTCTCTGATGTCCTCAGAGTGCACATACTACACATTTTCTGTCTGGATTTTTTTAGCAAGTACATTTGAATAATTTTACACTGAGTAAAAATCTTTCTGAATTCCTTAATTGAATTTAGTATAAGATGAATTCATAAAAGTCATCCTCTGCAGGACTGCAACGCAGACTGTAAGACTATAGTGTTGTCTGGTCATATACAAGCAGGGACTTAATCCAAAGAGGCACTAAAAATAGCATGAAGAAGAAGCTTTCTTAAAACTTCAGCCACCCTAATCAGTGTGTAGACCAAGGTGGCAGATGTTTTTACTGACAGGACTGAGAAAACAAAGATGAGAAAGGCAAGTCATTTGAATTTGATGAGTTTAAACCTTTAAATATTCCCCGGATAAAAGGAGAGAACATTTTTGCAGGAGATCCTGTTACAGGATCTCCAACTTTGTAGAATGACTTTTGGTTTATCTTCTAGAACTGCTGGTAAAATAGCTGGTAAAATAAAGTTAGTAAACTGATAAGACCCATTTAGAGGTAGATATCGGCAGTAACCAAGTAAGAATTGGATATTTTCTTTCCTAATGTGTCTGTTTGGTTGTGATTGAAGAGTGGTTCAATAGGGCAGCAAAGGAAGCTAAAAGAGCAAACATTATTACAATCACGAAAATATCCCACCTATGATCTGCTTAAAGCATAGCCCCACAGTAATTAACAGGGCCTTATGTGTTTTCAGCTCTATCATTAGTCAAAGGCTTAACAAAATCTCCCAAAAGAAAGCAGGAAGGGCTGTGCACAGATTCCTGGTGATTCATTGACTTCCTTCCTTCCATCCCCAGCTACTGTTTTATGGGACAAGTCTGCACAGTAACAAGTGTGGTGCTGCAGTAATGTAAGAGAGACCCACCAGCTCCTCGCTCACCTTCAAAAGGGAGAGCAGTGGCAGCACCACCACTGTCCCACAAACAGCCCCAGCACTGCCAGGTGATCCACTGGGCTCTCTGAGGAACAGTTCTCACTTCCAGGGGTACTCTGCAGTCCCCTTTAGTGAACCCCTGCAAGCATGCCTGTGGCCACCAGCCTTGTCTTGCTTTTGTGGCCTGAAAGACCTCTCCAGTCTGTGTGCCTGAGAAACAAAGGGGTTGGTTACCAGCTCAGACTATCTCATACAAAAGCAAGTTTTAAAATAAGAAAACATAGATGTTAAGTAAATGTGAAAGTGTTTTCTTCCCCCAGCTTCGCTACAGGATTTCTCCAAGGCATCTCTTTGCTGCACTCAGACAAACACGGTAAAACCCTCCCACAGAGCCTGGCTATTTCAGTGAGATCAGAGCTATCTGGTAGGATGTTTCTACGTACAGGTATTAGCTCTTGAGTCCTGATTTTATCTTCAAACTAAAAATAAAAATAATTTAATCCAGGGGATCTCAAATATGTGCATGGTTTAAATGAGCTTGTGATGCCTGCAGGGGTATAAAGGAAATTGTGTTCCAAAATGTCCTGGAAAGGTCCTGCAATAAACTGATTTCTCCAACTGTACCCCAATGCTTCTTAAAAAACACCCCAAAAACCAGACAAGGATATGTTAGTCTGTTTTGTGACCATGAAATACACCAGGATCCTCTTGTCCTAGCTGAATGGCTGCTGGATAGTCCAGCTATGTGCAGGGAATTAAACTGTGCTTTGACCTGTGTTTTTTGAATTTCTTGATTATTTATAGGGTAACTTCAACGAAGTTATTAACAAAGTTAATAATAACAAAGTTATTATTCAAAATATCCTATAAATAACTTCATAGAAGACCAAGAGCCGTTCAAGGTGGCTGCAATTACTTTTACCAAGCCTCTTGTACAATAAGGTCTCAGTGTTTTTATGACTGGTCAGACTAATAGCAGTAATTAGATGTATCAATGCAGTCAACCATAGAAAATTTATAGAAATTCTAACCTTTACATTTTTTTTTTCCTATTAGGAATTGACATTGGGGAAGGACTTCCACTGGATTAGGGGTTATAAGTGGGCTTTGATTAAGGTTATGTTCCCTCTATAAAGCATTTCCCTGAGCTGCCAGTGTGAAAATCCAATCGACTTGAGAAGGAAATCCCTGTTGAAAATGCCACCCTTAGTCTTCTTTTTATCTTCAAGTGGGACTATTTCAAAAGGAAGTTTTAACATAAAAATGCTAAAAGCAGCCCCAGAGTTTCACTGAACTGATGTTTCAACTTGTCATTCCTCATGTATCTTGACTCTTTTCTTGTAGCAACTTTGGCACAAAACAAATAGACTAAACATAATTTATGTGTTACAAACTGAGTGGCATAATTCCCACTTCATAAAGTCAATTGGAGTTTTCTCAGTAATGTGGAAAGGGGAAAAACCTGATCTCTAATGTCTGTAGCACCAGGCCTATTAGGAGCCATAGCAAAACAGGTACAGATTTTAATGGAAGCTAGAGCTGCCTTTAGGTTCCTACACCCTCTATTTGCATTGCAAGAATGATTCAATTGCTCTATTTTCCCTCTCTTGAACAGGATTTTATCACCTGTTCTTGTGCAGACTTTTCCCTATATCAAAGTTCTGTATTTTCAAATTCAGAGTCCTATTGCCCAGTTTGCAGTGGTATAATGTCACCCTATCTTGTAAAAGGACTTGGCTCAGCACCCAGCAAAATCAGTAAAATCATTTCCATTCAGATCCCTGCAAGCTCAATCACACACAGGTTAGTAATTCTGAGGTTTCCTCCACAGCCCCTCTGCTCTTTAGCCTTGAATTCCTGCAGGCTCTCAGGAATTTGCCCTGCTTTTCCTTCGAAAGCTTTCAAAACAAAACTGATAAAGTGAGTTTTCTTTCTGCACCTCTTCAAGGTTCTTTAGACAGAGCAACCAAAGGGTGAATGAGAAAAACATATTTGGCATAATGTTCTGCAAAAAGAGGTCTCAGGAATTATGTGAGTAAGATGGGAACTGCTAAGCCAGAACATATGAGTGGTGCCTCTGGTCCTCTGTAATTCTGTGGATCACAGATCACACAAAATTGCCAAGTATTATTTCCTGATATTTTCCTCCAAATCAATATCCTGGATATTGAATTAGCTATACATGAGAGAGTGTTTTTCTGGAAAGTTAAAGAGCAGCTATAGCCCTGGCCTGAACAGGAGGGTAGGACAGAAGGAAGAACCATTTACCCTTGGATTTTAAACAACAGCCACAGGACATTGGAGCCACTGCTAAGGTTCACAACTGACTTGCTGCCCATCAAGGACCCATCAGAGCAGCAGGGTTTAAGACAATACTACTGTAGCTATTGAAGGGGGCACACATACCCAACCACACTACATAACTTCATGTGTTGCAAATCCTTGCTTCTGGGAAGGAATGCCTTGTCTATCCTTATTTCAGACTGACACAACCAGCCTCTGAAAATTTGTTTGATGAACCGGTAGCAACACTCTCTATCCCTACAGGTGCAAGTCATGAGTCACACTTTAGTTCCCTCTCATGTTCAAACCTAGCTGTCATCTCTCACTGCAAGTGGTTCAGGATGTTATAACATGTGTAGAGAGGATGTGCATCATTGTTGTAATAATGTTAATTTATTTTTAATTAAATTAATGTTTAAATACAAAATATTGCCCTTTTTTCAATTTCAAAGGCAATTTTTAAAGTAAAAATGCTGGTTAAGCTTCATTCTTTTTCATTCACTTTTCTTGTTACAAGCCTTCCAAGTCCAAAGTCAAAGGTGCCGAGCTGTCCTGAAGAAATTTTCTTAACAGAACTGTGTTCCAAATACTAATAGTATTAGTATTGTCTAAACTAGACAATTGGCAATCCCCAAGGAACAGATAGAATCTGTTGCCTATATATTACTAGCTCAGGGCTATGTAGTGGCCAGCACTAATTGATTTTCTTTCTTTCCAGTCATACAAGTATAAATCACAGTTAATAATTATCTCAAGTAATTTCTAAGATAGTGTCCATAGTAAGCATGCTGCCACTACGAGTAATACCTTTGATATGCTTTCCTCCTAGGAGAGACAGAAAATCACCATTCTTCATCCTGTCATTAAGCACAGACTGGAGATTTAAACATGTTTAGCCAAAGCTCAGACTAGAGTGGTACATGATATATAGTAGAAGGGACTGCATATATCTGAGTTCCACCAGAAATAAAAAGCAGACACTATTAAATATAATGATCAAAATGCAGCCTCCCTGGCTCCCACCACACTCAACCACACTTGATAAGCCACACAATGCAGGAATTGCCACCCTCACAAACCTTTGCACAGAAAGTGTGACAGAACTGCACTGTGGAGATCTAGGACTGTTAAAGGACTGGTTAATTGGACCTTTAAAATGTATTAAATGTCTACTGAAAAGCAGACTGTAACAGCCCCCATAGGAGAAAGGCCTTAATAGCTTTACATATTTATATATATGTGTTTAGGTGCAATAAATATATAATAGAAACATTGCTACTTAAACAAGGTAGACATAGGATGAAAAACACTTTTTAGAGAAACATAAGAGTGCGTGAATGCAAGAGCAGCATTGGTGAGCACGAGGTTTAAATGTACAACACATAAATTTGCCCAAAGACCTTAAAAGCAAAGCGTCAACACTTTTTGTTTAAAGACATTCTGCAACATCCCTGATTAGGATATAAACAACATAGCAGCCACAATGCTCTATCTCCTCAAACAAACAAATGACGTTAGCTAGCAATTGTGAGAGACTGATAGAGACCGAAATAATGTCCCAGACCTTTTAGAGGAGTTGAGCTGTGCTGGGTGCATATCACAGTGGGAAAAGCAAGCAAATCTGGCAATAACACAGTTTCCTTCTTTCAGAGCTGGCAGGTTGTAGCAGGAGTGATTCTGACATTACTCTGCACCATGCCGAATGCCCACTGCCCTCATGGGCCAGAACAGCATGGAGAAAACATCTGGATATAAAAAAACCTCTTTCTTTTCACCAGATTTTAACACAGGACTCCTTGGCAGGTATAACCAGGAGCAGGTCCATCTGAATCAATAAAGCAAATGCATCCCACAGCACCCAAACAGGTGTAATCATTACCCTGCATATATAATCAACAGGCTTCTTTATGATAAGCTCCTTCAATATTTAAATGGAAGTGCTTATGGCAATTGAGGCAGGTGGACTAATGCCTGAATAAATCTAGACTACATAGTCTTGGGTTGGACATTTGGTCAGTGAAGCTATTATTGGTTTAACTAGAGTTGTGTTACCTTCCACAGTCTTTTTCCTTATTTTCTTTCTCATTTTTTACTGAAGCAAAGCAAGTGGGAACTTCTCCCAGGGCAAGAACTGAGTTGAGTGCTAAGTCAGTCAAGCACTCCTTTGTTTCAGGTTATATCAAATTAATATTAATCTTACATTAATAAGTTTTTTACACTGTATACAAACACAGATATATCTAAAAATTGCAAGCTATTTTGTCATGGTTCACCCTTCATAAAAATTCATATGACAGTGAGAATTTTCAGGTGGCCAGCCACAGCCTGCCTCAAATTGGCAGAATTAGTTAGGATAATGGGAAAATTGCCTCTTATTCAGGTCAGTCACCCTGAGACTAGTGCTAAATTGCATCCCACTTCTAAATTAGGAATGAATTTTCTGGAAGGGGTTCCTGCCACTGAGGGGTAGCATCTCTACTCACTGATTTCACAAGAAGTCTGGTGAGGGCCAAAGTCAAATGAGGAGAAAAGTGGCCTTGTGTACTCATGAAACTCTTTTGCTTTCGGACATCAGAGTACAGAGGTTCAGATGGGTGAATAGGTGGACCACAAACAATGATCTGTGCTTCCATATTTACTTAGGAATGCTGTACTTGGCAATACATGTTTCCAGTGGCGGAAACCTCACTTCCTGATGTAAATATAATATTTGGCAGCAGTTAACATATACTCCCTGAAGAAAACCCTGCCACAGTTAGAACCCAACATGCAAGGGACTTCAGTGTTCAGACAAACTGGCTCTTATTTTTTGACAAATCTTACACCAAAATGTTCAATACAGAGGGGAGAAGGCTTAGGCACACAACCTAAACAGACTTCAGACTGTTGTTCCAAAAAACACTGAACAGCAACTCTTGGCATATTTTCTTTGCATATGAATGAATTGCAATAATCCCTGAATAACAGCAGGTCTTTGGTTATTTTGTGGGATAAATATTTTCCTTGTGTAATACTGCCCAGTGGATTAAAAATCAAATGAAGTAAAAGCCTGTGCTTACATTATCTAAAGCTCCAGGATCCCAGGAACCACTGGCTTGCCCAGCATCACATGTGCAGAACATCAATAAGAAATGTCAAGGTCATATTTTACTCTGCTTCTTTCATACATACAAGAGAAGGATTTCGGTCACAAAACAACCCCCATTTCCCTATTATACCTCAAAAGTATGCAGCTTCCTTGGGAAAAATCATGAATTCTAATTTGGTTTTGAAGGAAGTAATCTTTTTTCTTGGCGGTTCTGATAAAAGCAGCAGCCCATGATTACCTAATCTGAAGGTCATGTCACATTCAAATAACTAACCTATCCATACAGTGGATGGAAACTCTGCTGTCACCACCCATCATGACAACTGTCAGCAAAATAAAAGCAATGCCGCTCCCCGCCTTCCTGGTACATCCCAAATTGTCTGGATGATAAAGATAATTCTTAAGAACAAACAAACAAAAATCTGTAATGTGTGGATATACCAGTAAACTTTCAGGGAGGAGATAAACAGAGGTCAAGAAGAAAAGGAGCTTAAGTAACAACCACAGGTTTGCAACTGCAGGAATTTAGCCATGCTCAATTTAGGCAAGCAAGAGGGGAGGATGGTGTAGGTCTGAGAAGCCAACACACTGCACTATGAGATGTGTTAGTGAAGCCTGGTCTTCCAGGAGCTTGAGCAGCTCCTCTCTCTCCTTTTCCCGACTCTTAAAACACCCTCATTTTCCCTATTCCGAGCCCTCCCCACATGCTCCCAGCAGATATCCCTTGTACCAGCACTGCCTTCTGCCTTGGCACCTCTCCTCAGCTTCCAAACACACACCCTGGCAAATGGGGAAGGCAAAGAACAGGTCAGCAGTGTCGATTTCCCTTACCAGAGGCATGACTTGGGGATCTCCCTTCTCTCTGCAGATTTAATTTAATTCTTCAGGACTTCATGTTGCTGAGGCCTCTGCTCTCACTGCCAGGGATGGGTGACTTTACCCCAGGCATTACTATGTGGGAGCCGGCATTCCATCAGCCAGTGCCCTCAGCCTCTCCTCGGGAAACAAAACCACAAAATAACTACGTGGTCGAGAATGACGCTCGTTAATAAATACCAATAGAGCTGAAGCACTCCTTCACAGTGGTGGAAGTTGTGAATAAGCAGGAGTGCCCAGGCCTCGCTGCCTGTCCAGCTGTCCCAGGAACCCGAATCTGGGGGTTGTTCCTGCTGTCCCTGTGCTGCCAGGGCAGGGAAGAAGGGGCAGTGACCATCCCGGGGGTGACACACGGTGGCTGCCAAACTGCGGGGGATGCTCCTGGCTCCTCATGGCAGCTAGGAGCCAAGGGTGCTGCCGGCAGGAAGATCCCTGCCACTTCCCCGGCCCTCACCAGGTGGCACCAGCATTCAGCCAGGATTTCAGCCAGGATTCCAGCCGGATTCCAGCCGGGATTCCAGCCGGGATTCCAGCCGGGATTCCAGCCGGGATTCCAGCCGAGCTGCTTCTGCTCGCCCCGTCGGGCAGCCGGCGCTGGCCACTGAGCCCCACGATGAGGCCTTCTGAAGTGACTAATATAAAAAAACCAGAACCAAAACCAAACAAACAAAAGAAAACAACCCACAAACCCCCAAACAAAATAACCCCCCACAAACATTCCCTGCCTATATCTGAAAATCCTCTATGTTTTTTTAAACTAAATGTTGCCTTCTCCAAGCAATATGAAGAGAGTCAAAGCCAGCAGCTCTGGTTGCCAAACTCTGATTCCTGGCTTAATTTTCTGTGACCCTACTGCTCTTAGCTCCCTGTTGCTTAACCATTCTAATATTGTTAGTTTGATGCAAAATGAAGAGCAAGACAAAAGTTCAGTCAAGGCTTTGCTGAGCAAACCCAAGCAGTATAATTGTTAATTAAATCACCTGAATTAATTAAACTGTTTACAAAAATTAAAGAAATTGAAAAGCAAGTGAGAAAGAAAAACCTTCTCCCTTAATGTTGCTCTGCTGAAGTGTGCACCTGGAATCGTATGTATGTTTTCCTCCTCTGAATTTTTGCAGCTTAAAAAACAGCATACTCCCCAGATCTTTTGTCTTTGCACTTGATAATCTGGAAGGGAAATAGCAAATGAGAAATAAAACTCCTCATGGTTAATGCTTACATAAACAGCAAGTGTTTGCCACACTGCTGCAGCAGCAGTATCTTTGTGCAAGGGCCCACTGACATGTCCAAGGCTGGACTTGGAACTGTGCTCGAAAGCCAGTTTTCTTTCTCTTACACAAAGCCTGTGTGTGAAGCAAAGAGAGGAATAGGTAGAAATTAATTTGAAAAAATCACTTGACTGTCCCTTAGGTCCTTCCTGCCAGACTGCTCACAGATCTGAGGAACCTGAGCCTAGTGCCATGAGCAAAGTCCCAGGGAGGAAAGGGGAAGAGATTCTCACCCCTTCAGGGAGGATCCAAGTGGCTTCATCTTCACTGAGAGCTGCTGGTGCTCTCCAGCCCCCTTTGTTGATCAAACCTCCTGTACGTGGTATCAAAGCACAGTGGTTTACATTTAAGTGGCATCTTTACACACAAAGGCCTCCACATGTCTTTACAGTCTTTATATCTAAATTACATCAACTCCTACTGAAATTCAAACAGATATGTTTGATATGCAAAATAGCTGTAGTCTAATTAAAAGCACTGCAGCTAGATTGCTCTGCATGCCACACTTGGATCCAAACAAGACTTTATCCTGTATATTTCATGAGTTAAACAGCAGTTGCATGGAAGGAAAGCCACATCATCAGGTAACAAATGCAAGGCAGAAAGGAAGATGATAATAAAAATAAAAAACATTACTATCTTCATGACTTTGTAATTAACTATAAAGCTGCATTTGAAATGAGACCACAACAGTTCTATCACAGTTATGTATCAATAAGAATTAAAGGTTCTGCTAAGGTTTTGGATAACTTTCCTTAGTTGTCAAAGAAATTCCAGAATTACATTTGACATACATTCCATCTACTTGGAATATATATTCCCACAATCTCATTAAATTTGTATCCTTTTCTTGGAAGGTCTTCACTAAGGTTCTAGTATTAGAAGCCAAACTCTGATTCCTGGCTTATAATTTTTTAGTAATAATTAAATAACTGTACAATTGCAGTTTCTAAGAAATTCAGAATGTAGAAGAGGAAACAATAAAGAAACTTTTTTGGTGACTTAACACAACCAATATTTCTTCCAAAAGGAACTTTGAGACTTTTGTCTTTAGACTTTGTGCTTTGAAAAACAGGGCAGGTTTCACATATGATGAAGTTCATGCTAATAGATTGATTGAGGTAACTGCAATGAAGAATTAAGAACTAATTACTGCCTCATAAACAATTTCTTCTTCAAAAAGAACCCATATCTTAAGTGATAGTGAGGGTAACTCAGGTTCTCCTTAAGTGAGGGTAACTCAGGTTCTCCTTAATAGATCCCTTGGGGTGGATTAGACTGAAACAACATTGAATGATTAGTGTTCATATATATATATATATATATATGTATGTATGTATGTATGTATGTATATATGTAGGGTTTATTTTAGAACAATTTGGTTGCAATGGACAGGAAGTATGTACTTCTTTTGATTACTATCTGTAGGAATCCAGCAATATAAAAGCATAAAAACAGTAAGAAAAAATGTTCAAAAATGAAAGAAAAAGAAAGGATAAGAGTAGGAAGATGTCACCACACATGGATTCTGCGATGAGCTGTTGGTTAAGGTGATGGTTGCAGTCCTGATTCATCAGGGGTGGGGATGAAAGGCCCCAGAAAAGAGTCTATGGGCACTTTGGAAGTCTTTGATGGTTTATGACCCCTTCTAAGACATGACAGCTTCCTCTCAGGTCAGCTTACAAGAGCCAAATACTTGCCTCCACAAATGGCTGATGGTTTTGAGTCATTAACCATTATTAACATTTTGGTCTCTCACACAGAGAGAAGCAGGAACACTAGAAAAGATTTTCCTTTCAATGCAATTAACTCATACTGTCTGTTAGGGAAAACAAATCACAGAAACACAGGTTGGAAGAGACCTTCAAGGTTATCGAGTCCAACCCATGCCCTAACACCTCAACTAAACCATGCCATATCCAGTCTTTTTTTAAACACATCCAGGGATGGTGACTCCCCCACCTCCCTGCGCAGACCATTCCAGTACTTTATCACCCTTTCAGTAAAAAACTTTTTCCTAATATCCAACTTGTATTTCCCTTGGTGAAGTTTAACAGAGATTTTTTTTTCCCAAAAAAAATCTTGGTGGGACATTGCAATGGTTTTTTTAAGAGTTCAACATCATTTGTATGAAGGCTATCATACAATGTGTATATGCTCACACTTGAATTAGGAAATAATCTGGTATTTCACAGTTTACAGATAGCTATAAACCATTTTTATGTTTCCAGAGTTTTCTTGGGGGAAACTGGAGCTTTAGATATATATTCCATAAAACTTCTGGAATCTTTCTTATGTCTACACACCTGAACAGAGCACAGAAACCTTAATACCTCTGTAAGTAGAATGCAAAACTGAAGCCAGCTCCAGCCACTTCTGTAAAGAGCCCCATAGCACATATATATGGTTTCAGTGAACAGAGGTATCTGAAATATATTTGAATTAATAACACTTCACAGGTGAGCAGAGGAGAGAGGGAAATAGGAGAGGAGACAAGACTACAGCCCAAGGACATCTTAATAAACTAAGATGTCAAAAGAACAGTGTTAGGAATGTAGGAGAAACTAAAGCAAATAGAGTCACTCTGGTGACCTTTGAGACACTCAGTGCAGCAGCCTGCTGCTATCACAGGCCATCTATTCTTTACAAAGTCAGGAAGCACTCAAGGCAGATGAATATTATGTTCAAGTACTGAAAAATATCTAATTTGGATGGACAGGAAAAGTTGTGGCTGCTCCTTGTAAGGGCAGGACCACAGAAGAAATAGAATTTTGCATAGAGCTACATTTTCTTCTATTTGCAGCTTCTGTGAAAAGGCTTTTTTGCATTTTAATTTATCAATGCACAACCTAAATAAATATGTGGGTAATGGCAGTCCCTGTAATACTGGAGATATGCTGGAAAACACCTTATTCAAAAAACACTCAGTGGAATAAAAATACACTTAACTCACAGTTAAGAGGCCACCGAGTTCAGTCACATTTGGCCAACTTAATGAATGCTGATTCAAGCTTGTTGAAGACAATTTGTTGAAGTCCAGTAAATACCTGACAAATGACAGTGATGCAGAGTCAATGCTCTCAATAAGAGCATTTTTCAGATTAATTCTTTGGTAGTCAAAAATTTTCCATTGTGAGTGCACCCTGGACACCAACATTTTCACAAAACTTCATGGCCATCAGACCTGATGGTCTAAGCTCTGTTTAAACTAAAAAAGCAAAAGCACTTGAGTGCTTTGAAAGTCTGTGTTCAACCTTTGGCTGACTCAAAAGTCACAAAGAGCCTTGCCTCTCACAACACTGGGAGCTCTCTAAAGCTGAGCAATGGTATGAATATGGCTTTCAGGAGCTGCTGCAAGTTGCTGTTCTACAGTAGAAAATGGGAGCTTAACAACCCTCTACCTATTGATCTTTCTAAAAAGAAGTCACCAGTGTCACAAATATTGCAAAAGCCAGTGTGTCTAGCAAAGAGAATGACTCCTGTGCTAGCCTAAAGCTGGAAAGGGCTGTAGAAAATTTTGTTCTGACTTTTAACCATCCCCATCAATGACCCTTCGATATGAATTACACTGAGCTGGATAAAGAAAGCAAGCTCTTGGCATAAATGTAAAAGAAGAAGGAAAAGATCTCTCTTCTCTGGTTTTCATTCCCTGTTCTGTTAATTTCTTGATGTTGGTACTTCATTGTGTCCCAGTAGTCATTGCCCCTCTGCCACGGCCCTATTTTAATATACAGGTTGTTGGCCCTCCTCAAAGCACCTGATTTTCATAATTTACCTTCAGATTTTACCCAGAAAATCTCTCTTCCTTGCAAAATCTATTTTGTCATCTTTACTATCTTTTCTCCATCTCTTCCCATCAAACAGATTGTTTTCCAAATCTCCCACACCAGGTTGCCTGGTGTGTTGTACTGGTGATGTATTTTGTTTGCAGTCTGTCATCCCACTGCAGTCAGCCCCAGCCCAGAGAAGGCTTTGCTAGAAGGCAGAGAGCAGTTATATTTCAGTTCTGGTGGAGGTTGCCCAAGCTCCCTGTTCTGCTCTATTTTCCACTCTCCAGCTGTACCTCTGCACATAACCAAGATGTGCCTCCTACACTGAGCTGCAGGCTCAGCAGACAGGTTTGTGGGGAGAGGATCCACACCCTGCAGAGCTCTAAGTTGGGGGAAACCCACAGGACACATCTATCAGGAGAAAATCCTTTAGCAATGCAGTCTCAAGAACCAAGTCTCTGCTGAATTCAAGTGTGCTCTGCTTGTGCTTTAAAGGCTTATTGTTACTATTTTTTTATTTTGGCTAAATGTGTTTGGTTTGCCATATGTTCAGCCAACAGCCTTTTCACCTAACAGCTACCACCATGCCAAATCTCAAAGCAAAGAAATTTCAGTGATCTTTTAATATAGAATAAAATATTGCCCCCCACCCCCTCACTTGGCTTTAATCTGGAAAAAAATTACATCATTTTTTTTTTTACTTCTATTTCACAGGTGCAGGCCTGCACCATCCCAGCATGGTCAGTCTCATCCTAAATGGTTAATGCTTGGCTAAAATGTAAGCATCTAAAAACAGGATATTTCAGCAGAAAACCGGATAAGTGCAGTAACAGTAGGATCTGCAAGGCCCTTCCCAGCTGCCCCCTCTCCCCTGCCCATCAAAACAAATAAAGATAACATCTCTGTGCATTTGTGTGTAGTTAAAACCCCATGCAAGTAAATCGACAAATTTAATGCAGATTTCTGACTTGGAGCAACTTTTGATTGTGATTACCAGTGCTACAAAAGTTGACACAGATGATCAGAACTGTTGTGGAAAGAGGGTTTTTCGAAGGTTTTTACCAAAACAGCCTTTCCCTCCCTCCCCCCAAAACAGGGAGCAGCTCGTGATGGTACCGAGAGATTCCAGGCATGACACATCATCTCCTTTCCCACTTGCATTTTTCTGGCCAACTGGTGGGTTCACCTTTGCTGTGCCCTGCAAGGCAGAAGGTAAACACACATCCCAAGAGGGAACCAGCCAAGGAGTGAGATGATAACAAGTGACAATTTCTGCCTTCATTTCCTTCCACACCATTCACTGGTGAACAGAGGAGGAGGGGACCACATTTGCCACTGATCTGTGCAGATGGCCCTGCCTGTGTGAGCAGATTCACACCCGAGATGAAACCAGCCCGGTTTTTGCACAGTTGTGGAGTCAGGGACACAGTAGCTTTAACTCAAAAAAGTTCAAATTCTCTGTTCCCTCTGTGCAATCATGCATATAGGAAAATGAAGGAAATTGTGTTTCTCCCTGATTCTTGACTTACCCTGAAACCAGCACAGTCTCTTTATTAGATTTCCATTTAACTTTGTGGTTTGTTTTGTTTTTGTGTAGATGTGCCTGGAGCTATAAAGCAAGAGGCTGATATGCTTTTCCATTGCATTTAGCTGCCTCTTTGCCAAATCTCAACATGTCCCAAGTCATGCACACTTCTTCTCTGCTTTAAAAGAAGGAATCCATGTTTCCCAGAAGAATCATGGAAAGAAGGGAACCACTACGATAAGCCACATTTCTTCCTGAAAGGGAGAAGTAGCAGAGAAAGGAAGAAAGAAAATTGCTGATGTAGGATGTGTTCATCCTATTAGCTTAGCAACAAAACTCGCTGGAAGGCAACAGCACTTTCGGCATTAAACACACTGGAAGTCCTTATGTCAACAAAGCAAAACAAAACTGCATTTGTGATAGGGAAATTTCACCTTCACTTGATGTATGCAATTTTGCTGGTGCCATCACTAGGGAAATAAATCCAGCAATATCCATTTTATGTGAGCCTCTATTTACCATAACAAGATAGATTTGTTCTGGAAATTTTTTTGTCAATATATCCTTTGTTAGGCATTACCTTCATCTCCTAGCAACAGTGTGGGGAAATCCATCAGAGACATGGAATTTAACTGCAAAATAGGATGGCTCACTGTACCTTGTATGCTTTTGGAAACCTGCACTGGCATGCAGATACTCCTGTGCACTTACACTGTTTATGTCCATTGACAGACTGATAAATCAAACTAGAGCATGGGAACTGGAAAAAAAAAAAAAAAAGAGAACAAAACAAAACCAAAACCCAACTCTTTCTCTCACTAAAAAGGAATTTACCAAGGCACATGAAAAACTGAAATAACTGCTCTACTTCTTGCTCTTGGGAAAATTCTTTCACACCCATACACATTGTCCACACTTCATGGGACATTGTACATATACACACACACACCACACTTAAAATTTTTGTGATGACACTTAAGACATTTGAATGTCATCAAAACAGAATTTTTACAGCCTCAGAGATTTGTGGGGTAATTTTCCTAAAGGTACAACAGGAATAATAAACCTCTTGCAAACAACACAGTCACAGAAAATAGGTACAGAAGATGGCAATACTCCTCAGGTGCCTGTGCATTTCAGAGCATATACCAAGCTCTGCTTTTCTTTTTCTTCCAGAGAGAACCTGTACTCCATTTCAAGGAAGTTAAGGGTGAGCTAAAATGCTTTAAGAAGTCTCTAAGGGATCTCTTGCAGCTGAGCTCTGCAATACCCCTTTGATCTGCATGTCATCCTGCTGGCTGTTTTTCAAGGTTGGATTTGTCCCTCAGGCTGGTCCCAGGAGGTGGCTCCTCGCCTGGGGTAGAACTGACATTGTTCCAGCTCAGCCTCTGCAAGCACAGAAAAGAAAGGGATGGTACTGCAGCCTTGTGGCTTGTCTGTAGCATAAGGAAATGGGAATTCCCTGTCTATCCTAGCCTGGCCACATCTGGAGCATTGCAGCTGATGAAGCTCAGCCATGTCTCAGGACACTCCTTGAGGGTGTGAACATCCTGGCTTCATTGGCTACTGGGCTCCAGAAACACACAGGCTACAGGAACAGGTCTAGGGTGTGGAAATACTTTGTAGAAGGGACATTGCCAAAGACTTTGGAGGAAGGACTGAGAGGATTTCCTTTGCTCCCCAGTTCTCTGAGCACATTACCACATATAGAAGCCTCCACATAAGTAAGGGTGACTCATCCTAATGACCCCCATGAAACAGTACTGTCTGAACCAGTCTGTCACCTTCAACAAGTTTTTATGGACACAATTCAAAGCCCAGTAAAAATTCCTGTGAAATCTTTGTGGGTTTATACCCATACTCCATGAGAAACCTGATTTTATAAGTAAGTTACACAGTTTAATCTCCTACACTAGCACAAAAGCAATTTGTTATTTGCCAACCAGATAAGAGGATTATTTCTGTGCTCTTTACCACGTCTTCATAAGGGGACACTACAGTAGGAGGTCACCTTTATATGTGCATAATGTCCCTCAGTTTGGAAATCTTCCAACATACATTGTAGATTTTTTTTTTTAATTATTATTAATAAAAAGATGTGGCCCAAAGGTACAGTCAAGCACTCTGAGAGACTGAGGTAATGTGCTGTTCTCAGAGATCCTCATTAGTTCATCTGGGGAGAGAGGAGGCAGCTGAGGGGACACCTCCATGTGGCTGAGCCAGCCTGAGTCTGAGCCTGTTCCTAGGAGGACATTAGCAGCATCACCAGATCAAAGGGACTTCAACTGTGCCTTATACATGTGCAAGGGCTGTAGGGGAGGGTTAATTGGCAACAAGGCAAGTAAATAGCTCCCAATACAAAACCAGTTATTCAGATATCTGCTGAACTCTGAAAAGGCAGCTGGGGAGACAGGTGGGGGAGAAAAACAATTTTAGCAAAAGTCTACTTTTCCAAGGGAAAAAGAGCACCCAATTATTTGGTATTGCTGTTGCATGTGGGAAATCTGAGCATTGACCCAAACTCCCTACTCTCCATCTCTGGAATGAAAAGACTTTTGCTGCAAGGAAATGCCAAGACCTCTTTTCACACTGCCTGACCCTCAAACACTGGCAGAAGACACAACAACTATCCCAAGTAAAACTTATCCTTTGAAAAGACATTTATATTCTTGTTTCTGACTTGGGAATAATGATTTCAATCAATGTGAATTTATTTCCATCTAAGCTGTGTTTTTCCTCAGACTTCTTGCTATTGACTTGCACACATGTTCTGTATACAGAGCAAACACTTTGGTGTGAAACAACATCATACAGAATGAGTCATCTGTGCTCTGGTCCACAGCCATCCCACAGAGAGCTGGGGCTGTCAGTAACTCTGTCAATTGCAAACATAGCTACAAACACTCAGAACCAGACAGTTATCTTGTATAACACCTTATGGAGACTCTGCCTTAAGCAAACAGGAGCCACATTAATGTATTTTTGGAAGAGCTGGAATAGAAAGATAGATTATTTGGTAAGGAAGAAAGTTTTGGACGAGTCCTGTCTACACTGATGCATCTGAGCAAGATGATTTTAAAAATAATTATAAATTAACCTTTGACTTACAGAAAAACCTGTCCTGGTTTCTATGGTGATGTGCAGCTATCATCAAGTGTTAACTTCAAGTGTACAGAAAAAAATACATTTACTCATCCTGGGGAATAACACTAAATAAATTAAGAGTGTTAACTCCAGGTATCCTGATGACACAGGCAAGTGAAAAGGGGAAGAAAGGGGTGGAATGGGGCACAGGAATGCAGGGGAACAGCAGAAGAGATGGTGGAAACTAAGATAAAGAGAGTTGGAATTATGTTATAGTTTTATAACACTGGGGAGAGCAGAGTAGAGGAGGAGAAGGAGGACAGAGAGAAGGGGAAAAAATGGGTGAGAACAGTGTGTAGAGATGGACAGGCAGTGACCAACGGGCTGAAAGGTGTGGAAAGGGGAGAAAGAAGGGTAATAAAATCAAAGAATGTAAAAAAAAAAAAAAGGCAGAACAGGGCAGATCTGGGGAGAATGCTGCAGAGAACAGCAAAGAAGGGCAAAAGATTTGCAAAGGGTGAAAAAGGAAGAGAAGAATGGCAGAAAAGCAGAGAAGAATGGAGATGGGTGGAGGTTAAAGAAGGGCAGAAAAAACAACAGAAGTGAAGAGAAGGTCAGAGAAGCTCAAAGAATGTCAGAGAAGGTCAGAGAGAGCTGGGCAGATGGAGCAGAACAGCAGAGAAGAGGGCTGGAGATGAAGGAGAAAGGACAAAGGATCAGGAAAAAAGAGAAGGTCAGAGAAGGCTGAAGAAGGGCAGAGACAGGAGGCAGGCAGAGAAAGCAGGGAGAAGAAAAAAAAGCAAGGCAGAGAAGAATGAAGGGCAGAGGAAATGGGCAGAGACAGATGGGCAGAGGGGGGTGAAATGGGGACTGAGAAATACAGAGAAGGGCAAAGGAGAAAGGTGAAGAATGACTCAAAGTGAAGAATTCTCAAAGATTGCTAATTCACTATTCCAATATTGGCATTAAGGGTGTACTAAGGAAATTCATCCTGTGCTTAATCAGAGTTGCTTAAGGATCCATGGTAAACAGAGCGAACATAATTTCTCTCAATAATAGACACACACACCCCTATATCTAAATCAATATCTACATGCATTTTTCAATCTGAATGGAAAACGTGGGAGTTTGGCTCTCCACTTTCCCAGCCCCATTCCTTCTGAGCTGGGAACAGAGAATTCAAATCTACTCAGCCCTGTCACTGCAAACAATTTCCAAACCATCTGCTATCTAATAAAACAACTCATCTAGACAAACCCCAAGCCAGGCAACAAATCTGATATTGTACTTGAAGTCATCTAAATATTAACAACGTGCCATTGCTAACCTGTCAAACTTCTTCACTGGGAAAAGGACTCGCATTTATGATCTTAGGTAGAAGGACTGGAAATGGGAAAGGTATTTTCTATTGTTAGATACAGGAAATCTGCTTAGAAGATGGGACAGGATCCAGTCAGCCCAACCTGGGCACCCTTTATACCCATGCAGTCCATGCCTGTGAAAGCAGTGAGCAGTGGAGAGAGGTGAGTGCTTTGGAAGGGACCCATCTGCTCACAGGGGAGCTCCTAAAGCAGGTTGGGAGACAGTCACACAGCTGGGGGCCCATCAGTCTTGCCTGCTCTGGTAAGATGGAGAGCCCAGTGTATTCAGGATTTGCCAAGAAATTGCTTTTGATTCACTACGTCTGGGAGAGTGGAAACATCCCAGGTTCACTGAACTCAGACTCACTTGAGAGAATTAGATTAAAAATATTGTCTGTCTCCAATGACATAAAAAATAAGGTTTGTGTTGTGTGAGCTGAGAGGTTATCTTTTTTGTTCCTCTTGTGTATTTTTTTTCTCTGAGTTAATTTGAAAAGAAAGTTCTTGTCTTGATGACTCTCTACAATACTCAGAAGCACTGACCAAACCTGGCTCCAGCTTCTGAGCATTTCAATGTGCAATTCAGAGCCAAAGTAAGATGATGGCAGTCTTTCCAGGGAAGGGCCACAGGGGCAAGAGATAACTTGAGTTCCAGCTGCTTCAGAGAAGAGGTTTTGAAGCTCCTTTTTTTTTTTTTTTTTTTTTTTTTTTTTTTTTTTTTTTGTCAGGAAACCAAGAAAATCAAGTTATGGAAGTATGTAAGCTGTTGAAAGGCTTTTCTGAATCTTATTTTATTCTGTTCAGACAGAATCACTCAGGAGATAAAAAAAAGGCAAAAAATAAATAGCATAGTGCTATAAGACTTAGACATGGGTTTACTACTTACCTGGAAGCTCTTATTCCCTACTATTTATATCAGTTTGGTCCAATAGAGCTACATCCATTAAAAAAAGTATCTCTGGTAGGGTTTGACCTAATACCTTCTTTCAGGCTTCCATCACTCGAGCTGGACAGCAAGACAAATTAAGTTAATAGGAATTAGGCATCTATTTTCAGTGAGAGCTTTTGACTAGCCTACAGTGCTGGTCTCCTTCAGGATGCCATCTTACCTCTGATCAATGGAATGGTGTTCATCTATCTAAGGTTTTGCTCAAACATGCAAGTCCAAAACTCTCTCACAGAATGGCTGTGAAGGCAACAAGGGAGGGTTTGTGAGAGGGAGAGAAGTTGGTCAAATCTCTTTTGGGTGCCTTTGGGCTGGGCAGTGGCCAAGTCCCACAGAAAGCCCAGAAAGTGCTTGGCAATTTCGATGAGCAACCTATCCCAAAAATGTCCTGGTACCAGGTGGGTGAGTTTTCTTCCCACAAGAGAGCAAAGAGGGATACACTGAGTAGGGACTGGTGCCCTCTAATATGGGAGCAGTGTGCCTGAGGCACACTCAGAAACTCACCTGGGTCCTCCCATGAAACACAGTCAAACACTGACAAAGAATGGTTATTCAAGATGCAGACCATCAGCTTCACTACTCTGAGAAATCTGTGATCTTCATTCTGAGTACTGGGCTGAGTTTGAGCTGCAGCTCTTCCCAGTGAAACTGAGCTTGGTTTTGAGAAAAAAATATTGCTGAACTAACTGGTAGACACAAATTGGGAACAGAGAAGCATATTTGGACAAATGTAGTGAAGTGAGGAGTTGTTATCACCCTGAGTTGTCACTGTAATGGGATGATAAGAGAAAGTTTATGATCCTTAGGGGTTAAAGAAGGAGTCAGACAGCTGTACCCACCAGCAGCATCTCCTCTGCAATAGGCATGGGTGTGTTATAATGATGATGGATTGAGTCATTAGATGTTTTCAGATTCTTTCATGATATCACATTGCTGCTCATTAAACCAAGCCTAGGTGTAGGAAAGGCACTGGGAGCTGGAAAAAAAAGAGAAGAGCTAGTAATTAAATCTTGCTGGGTTTGGTAACTGGAATTAGAATGAAACAATTGACTGTCTGGAAATGGATTCTGCAGTAGCTGGATGACAAATTGCAGGACATCCACGTCACCTTTAGCGGCAAGGGCAACACTTAAAAACCTATTTAAATCCTAAGAATTATACCTACATTGATTAGGAATTACAGTCAATTCAACAGTTTCCTTGTAATAAAGTGGAAGTAAGCTGTTAATCTAAACTGTGGTAAGTGTTATAGTAAACACATCCAATTTTGATCGAACTGTTACTGATGTAAACATATCATTATAATGAAATTTAAGTAGGAGCAAGAACTGTGGTACAAAGTTCTGGCTAGTTACACCAAGATAATAGATAGAAGTCTAAAAAGTATTGATCTTCCATGACTAATAGGCTGCTTAATTCAGGGAGAAGGACTTACACAGAGAAGAACTGCAGATTAAAAAAAAATTAATAGCAAACCTGAAGTGTTGCTTCAGTGCATGCTTGAAATATCACAAGATGTTGGAAAAGCTCATTTACAAATTAATATTCCTTTCATATTTATGAAGTATGAGAATCTAGGGTACTATATCTGGTATTGCTATATAGAACATTGTAATGATATAAATTAGACATAACTGTACTGTGAGGGTTATACACTTATATCCGAATATAAAGTAAGAATGTAATTCTGTTTAGAGAGAGCAAAAATTATGCTTTTTCTTTCCTTTTTCACTTAACACCATATATCATGTGTTTATGTCCGTCTATTTTTCCATTTGTAAGTTAGATCTAATATTGCTGTGACATTTAAAATGACTGTTCTGAGAAAAGAGTCATAAAAATAACGGAGAATTCAGCTATTGGAGCACTGATTACCATCTTAATTATGTATTTTTTCTCATTACATCTGATAGGATGGAAACACTGTTTATTTTCCATCTGTGAAAGCTATGCCCAGTTCAAATTCAGATTTCTGCCCTGAAGATAACTCTGGGAGAAATGGTTCCAGCCTCTACATCCAGCAAGTGAGAGGTGAGGGGACCCTTACCCATTTGTAAATACTGATAAATGCTCTCCCAGGTTTCACAATGCTGGGTATGACCCAGCTGCAAGTCACTCAGCCACAGCAAGACAACAACTGTGCTCAGAGGAAACCATCAAAGGCTTCCAAAAGAAACCTGCTCTGAGATGAAAGAGAAAATTATTACAGTAATCAACTCTGCTAAGAGAAAAGGAAAGCTGTTTCTCTTTGGGAAGATTTCCAGTGTTGAAGAAAGTGGGGGGAGAAGGCGAGAAGGGAAGGTGATAAGGTCTCACATGCTCAATTGATTGTTCACATCTAACAAAAATAGCCCCAGCCTGTTCCCATTGTCCTGCAGCTGCTGGCTTCATCACACTCATTGTGCATTTCCTCATGGCTGAGCAGTGCAGCTGCCCAGTTTCCTCTCCTTCATTTCCTAACAAGATCTGTGATGAACTGTAGGAAAAGCCAGCAGCCCTTCTAAACAATGCCTTTCAAGTTTCCCTGGGTCCATCCAGAAACCCAGGCTACTGTCTTAGAGCAAAGCAAAGCAATTTCAGACAAGTCTCAGCACTGGATCCTGTCCTGAATCAGGATCCTGTCACTTGCATATTTTTATTTTTTAAAGTGACAGGAGAAGCTTCCCGCACTCAAAGGCCAGAACACCTTGAGAAAAGAATGTGTACAAAGATGTGAACTTCGTGTTTAAAAACTCACTCTCCCCTCTATGTATTTAACAGCCAGTGTTGATTCTACAAGGAGACATTTCTGTATATGAAAATGGGTTTCAGATATAGAACAAAATGTGAGAAATGTTCCTGCTCATTCCTTCAGTGGTCTTGGAGTCATTTAAACTGAAATCTCAAATTCACCTGGTATGGCCAGATTGGTCACAAACTTGCTCAGGCCTTGTGGAAATAAGCTATAGAAATCAAATTATCATTCCCCAAGAAACATATTTTTCATGTACAGGAATTTAACATCAGAGCACTAGACTGAAAGATTTAAATCATTCCTACAAATGTTTTAGAGTCTCTTATAACCTCTTAAGCTGAATTTCTCTCTGCCTTTCATTTTATCCCCAGGAAATCAAGGAACAGTTTTCTACAAAGAGTTTATAGAGACCAGTATTTTGCATCTATACCCTCCTTCCAACATGGATACCAAATGCAAGCTGGTTTTCACACCATGAGATGCTTTTTTTTTCTTTAAGAAATGTTTTCTTCATGGAGGAGTTCTACTTTAGCAGAAATAACATCAGATGTTTCAGATAAAACCAGCTGAGAAAAAGATTTCCTCTTTCACAGAACCATAGAATGGTTTGGGTTGGAAGGAACCTTAAAGACCATCCAGTTCCCACTCCCCTGCCATGGGCAGGGACACCTTCCACTAGAACAGGCTGCTCCAAGATCCAACCAGCCTGGCAATGAACATTTCCAGGGATGGAGAACCTACAACTGCTCTGGGCAACCCATGTCAGTGCCTTACCACCCTTGTAGTAAAGAATTTCTTCCTAATGTGTAATCTAGACCTACTCTCTCAGTTTGAATCCATTCCCCCTTGTCCTATCACATGCCCTTGTGAGAAGTCCTTTTCAAGCTTTCCTGTAGGCCCCCTGAAAGGACACCATAAGGTCACCCCAGACTCTTCTCCTTTTCAAGCTTTCAGTCTGGCTTTCAGAGTGCTTTGTTGTTATTCGTTACTGTTTGTCAATACCTTAAATGTTCTGGGTTAAATCAACTTGAACAAAATCCTGTGGGTGAAACAGAGTTAACTTCTGGTGAGAACTGCTGGATAAAATGTCCAGACAGCTACAGACCAATCTCAAGGCTATTTTGAAGCTCCCTGCCCTCATATTTCGTCAAGAAATGGCCCTTCAAGTGCAAATTTCTGACACCCAGATGCAGATGAGTCTTGCACACAGTTGAAGGAAAGAAGCTGCTTGGGAATAATTGTCAAAATGGAAGAACACCTGTAAAAGTACCATCAATGAAAAAATATTTTTCCATCCCCACTCCTCCCTCGGGAATCTGTACACTTCCTGGATGGGGGACTTGTTAGCCCTGGAAATCCAGCCAAACAGATAAGCTACGCTTTGGTTCACCTTATTTGCTGCCAGGTCTTCAGTCTCAAAAACACTCAGTGCTCAACAATTCTTAATCCAAATGTCAGACTTCTCTTTCCTCTGCTCAAATATTTTGCGTACCTTGGAGCAAGGAAAACCTTTGTAGGCAATTTCAGACCTGCTCACAGCCCCTGCTGCAGACCTTTCCTGCTCACGCTCAAATTGTTTCACTCAACTTAAACATTTATTTGGACTCTTAAAGAGGGAGTTAATGACACATCAAGCCTTTAAGAAAAAAACTGAGAGGGTGAAAAAATGCTTTTCTGTGTTTCAAATTTAAAACAAAGAAGGGATAATATAATGACCAGCCTATGAATTAACCATGAATGCAGGCAACACCTCACACAAAGCTCATTCAAGAACCTGAAACCCACAAACTTATCAGGGTCTCAAAATTGCTTGTATGCTCTATTCAGAGCCTCTTTTTACTGTAGTTTGACCTAAATTCTCTAATAGTCACCAAAACCCCTCCATTTGACTGGAGAGAACATAAAGTAAGCTCACTTCAAATGCTACCACTAATGCTCTGGCATGGGTTTTATCATCTTTTCCAATACTTTAGTTCAACATCAGAGCAATGGAATCATTCTCCCTGTCTTAAGTCCCTTGGATTTGTATTCCAAAGGAAAGATGAAATTAGGGAAAAGAAGAAACAACATTAATTAGATAACAACAGGAAAAAAACCCCAACAAAGCAGTTACTGTATCTACCTCATCAGCTATATGGTTGTTTCAAACATGCAATACTTCATTAGGTTGAACTGAGACCACTAGAGACCAATTAATATTGATTAAATGTGAAAAAAAAGAGAGATTACATTAAAAAATGTGAGGATGATTCTTACAGCATAAAAAGTGATCTGTGCTGTTTAGGCAAGGCATTTTCTTCTGAGTTTGTCTAAGCCTAGTTAAAGAAGGAAGCAAATTTGTTCAATAAACAATCCCCATTGATGTTGGGAGATGTAGATATAAGAGCAAAGAACAGGTGGGCAAATGGATGGGGACTGTGGCTATGTCCTGATGTGCACAGAGAAATACCATCCAGAAGTTATCCAGTAAGATCTCCTCCTAATCACTTCTTTCTTGGATTTTTCTTGGACTAAATTATGCACTTGTTGTCCCTAAAAATCTCTAAATGCTTACAGATATTTTTCATTACTATGGTAACTGTTTAGAGAGGAGCCGGTGATATAATCAGAGGCAACCATCACTAGACAAGCTAAATCAATCATTGTTTTATTAGTTTTATTGGCTCCTTCATACTCACACACAGAGCTAAAATTGGAAAACAGTCTACCCTGGGGCTTGAGGAAATTTGCACCTCAAGTTGGATAGGCTGTCTAATGAGAGGAATTGGTCTTTATATCCCACCAAAAGCAGTCATCAACTGTCTAAAAATATTGAGTCCTCCAACAGAGCACAACTTACTTAGTTTTCCTGCTACATCTTACTCCTCAGGCATGCCAGGGTAAGCCTTCAGAGGGCTGTGCTTGAGAAGCCCAGCTAGCTCTGCCTGAGCTGAGCCAGGAACTGGAAGCAAGCCTAGTGCAAAGAGAGGCTGACATCTGGGCATGTGCACAGCTGCTGTATTTTATCCCCTCGTGCTTATGCCTCCATCAGGCTTAGGAAACTAAATAGAGAAGCTCCAGAATGAGTTTTGAGGAAGACATCCCTTTTTCATGCTCACAGCTTTGCAATTACAAACTCTTTGGAGATCGCAAATGTGGCTTTAAAATTTCTTAGGCTAAAAGGAGATTTGAATGACACACTTCTAATATATCCAAAATGCCTTCAAGCAAGAGTTATCACAAGCCCCCTTCATATTTTCCAAGAAAAGAAAAGCCCTCTCTGCTTTCTGACAGACTTGGGGGGGGGGAAAGCTGGACACTCCGGAGAGGTGGGCAGCTGCTGCTGTTCCTCCCAGTCCTGAGAAGACACCATACAAGCAAGAGTGATAACAGATATTAAAAACAAACATTTGTTTTCCCCAAGGACTACTCTGCATGGTGTAACTGTAATATTTTCAATCAGAACCAAAACTCGGACATTATGACATCTGGTTGTTCACTTCTTTAGTTCTCCAATTTGTTCCTTTCCTTGCTCACATATATGAGAGTTTTAAAATAATTTTGCAAATTTTAAACAGGATTCCTCCTGATATCTTACAGAATACCAACATTCATGATCAAAGTCTGAGAAACACCTTAAGTAGCATTCCCTACTCTGATATCTATTTAATCATACCAAGAAGAAAAGCATTTATCCTGTCCCAGATATCGAGGAGTCATGCACTGCAGTGCCTGAAGTTATTTAAACTGGTGTTTGCTCTAGTTCTACAATCATCACAGAAGAGTTTTCAGCCCCAAAACCATGCCAGTATTATTTCTGCCACCCCCAGGAGCACCAGAACATTCTCAGGCATATTTTGGAAGGATATGTCTGACTGGATAACAGTTTGATGATATTTTGAAATACTATAAATGCATTTGGGAACCCTGCTACTGATACTCTCTTTGCCAGCAGCTACTCATTTTTGCACATCCTATGACGACTCAAAAAACTCCTGCACTGCCATTTTGAGACTGAAGTAAGAATTTTGGCTAGAGATAGGCTGTCTCCCATTCTTCTGCAGGCAGCTAAATAAAGCTAAAACACACATGTATGTACATCCTTTTTGAAGATTTACACAACTGTAGTCATACTTTGCATCAACAGAGATTTTTTACCAGCTAGTTTTCTGTTTGGGTCTGCTGCAGATCCCTGCAATTATCAGTGCCACCTCCTGGTACAGAAACATACTGAGATCCAGTCACTCAGGAATGGTAGGATGAAGAAACACAAAATATTCCAACCCTCTCTTCCTGCTTAATGTTTGTTGTTCTCTACAGCCTTTCATAAACAGCTATGCATCCTACAGGCAATCAGAAAGTTAAATACTTGTGTAGGTATATGTTTTGAATGAAAGGGCAGGGGAGCTGTCAAAGGCAAGAGGTTACCATGGATTTTCCTTTACAGAATATTCATAACAAAGCTAAACCCAAAAAAAGATATGTATATATGTGCTCATCAAATCAGCTGAAGCTGAAAAAGAGAAGGCTTGTGAGTTTAAAGTTTTATTCAGAAATGTCTCCATTCATTTCAGGACTGAGGAAATAATTTAGCAGCATTTATGGACCTTGGAAGCAAAACCTGAGATTTTGACTGAAGATTTGAAATCTGGGATTCAATGTCCCCACATCTTAAGTATAGAATTTCCTCTAATTCATCCAGGCAAGTGAAAGTGAGAGGCAAGACTACAGGTTAGGAGACAGTTGCTGGCAGGAGGCAGCAGAACAGGACTCTACTCAGGGTTTTGCCAATTTACTTTCTAAAAATGACCAAGATATGCCTTTTCTTACCACAGCAAGTCAGATTTTTTCCTTAGCTTCTATCTAATTCAGTAACCTTATCCTCAAGCAAAACACCTTCAGCATTATTCCTCAGTGCCCCTATGGGATGGGTCACGCTTTTACCAGCCTGTTTACAAGAAACCAACCCCCAAAAATGCAGGTGAAGAGGAAACATATCCAATGAAAGCAAACATTCCCAAAAGTTGAAGCACAGGATCTATTTTCTCAGAGGTACTTTCCACACCACACCTTTCTCATATGTCTCAAACAGAGCCTCAGAGCAAGAGAAATCGCAGCCTCAGGTCTGAAAGAGCAGCAGCCCTCTCTCTGTGGCCCCAGTACTAAATACATGGTGCTGGGGTACCAAAAGGGCCTAGAAGGCAGCAGAGCAGGCAGCCTCTCACTCCAGGAGAGGGCAGTGAAATACGGTTTAACTTGTCCAGGGAAGAGCAAATGCACCAGGATCTGCTCAGCAGCGCCTGCTTAGTCAACCCAAACGCTGACCTTGGCAGCCCAAACACGGGCAAGTTCAACAGCAGGAGCCGTGAGTGGGGTTTCACGTGTCACAAGCTCCGTGAATTGAATTGGGTCACTATTTCCTAGGAAAAAAAATTATGCAACCACTTGTTCACTCCCTGTCCACAGAGAGGAAAAAATGTCATCAGGAGGCAGTGTTTTCTTGTGCTTAGGTTAACAGGTCTCATTTGTTCTGCCAGCGTGGAGGGAGGCAGAACCAATGGAAGAACTTGTAATTCTCTTTTCTAATTAAGATAATGTGCCACACTGGCCCTCAATCATATTTTTGGATGCTGCACTGTCCATGACACATCTCAGAGAGACCGCAGCTGTGATTAAACATTTTTGATAACCCATAAATATAACATCAGTTGCCTCAGTTAGGTTTCTGATAACATCATTCATTTCAGATCATTCAATTAGTGTAGACAAAAGGGCTCTTTCCAGGAGACATAATGTCATTGTCTCTGGAAAGGAACGTACTTCCCAATCACTGTTTATCACTCTGTAATTACAGTGCTGTAGCAGCCATACTCTATATTACAAGGAGTCCTTTTTGTGTCCAAGGATCCAACAGTTCTTTGTTTTAATTTATTTTCCTCTTAAATACCTCCTGCTATTTAAGCAATAATTCCCTGTAAATCAATTGTTAGCAGCAGTTAATGACTGGTTGGTTAATTAATAGCTGAAAGCAAATCTGAGGGTGTTTGCCACTCTAGCAAACCAGCAGACATTAACTGTGGGGTTATTGCTCACGTAGCCTATAATCAAGGACTTCTCACACCTTTTGTATCATTTAAAGAAGGGACTGTCTGGGTTGCAATAGGGTTGGTGGCATTAGGGGTGTCAGTGTTCTGCTGGAGAGCTGCATTAAGATGCTTTTAATGCAACAGCCTGCCCTGCTGCTCTCTCCAAAGGACAGATTTGCAGATAATCTTTTTCACAACATTGTCAATTAATATTTATATAAGCCTGTTTTGCCTCTTATCTTCCACAAAATAAGGCTTGGGGTGATGCTGCCATGGAGAAGGAAGGAGAGTCTAAAGCAGGCAGTAATTGATGTTCACAAAGAGGGTATGTGTAATGGACCAGCTGGCTTATTATGAACTAAAATACTGCAGTATCTTCAATACAGAGGATGGTAATGGGGAATAAATGTTGACATTTTCATGGTGAGCAATGCAAGACCATCAAATCAAACAATTTCTGGCATATAGTCAGAGCAACATTTAAATGGAAACTTGAGCGATAAGAACATTTATACATATTTTTTTCTGAGTAGAAATGTGCAGCTGTAGGAGAAACTGCGTGACATGAGTTCCCCACACTGACACAAAGCCAGGAGTTCCCAACAGGGACTGTCTGACTTGTCCTAAGGAAAAGGAAAAAAAAAAAACCAGCAGCAAGGAGCATCCTTGCATGACTGCACCAGCCCTTCTCACCCTGACATTAACTGGTAAACTAGATCACAATTTCTGCTTGCTGTCCTCTCCACAACCAAAGAGAACAATTGCTCTGTTTTGTTCACAGCTCCCACCTCTACACTGGGCATCTGCTGCCATGGTACTGTCAGCCTTCCCTTTGCTAAAGTGAACAAATCCAGCTCCCTTGGCATCTCTTGACAGTTGGTACTTCTCAGTGTCCTATGTTCTGTCTGATTTACCTGGATTTTTTTGTCCTTCCCTTCATCTGCAGGGTGATAAGTATTATATATTTTTATATAAATACATATAAATAAATATTGGTTGTATCTTGAGGATGATGATCCTGAACAGTAACACAGAACATTTAATTTATAATTCCCTTTAATACTCAAGTCTTCTACAAATATGCTGCTGCCTGGTTATTTCCTCACCTTTCACCCACCCCTGGGAATCTACATCTCTCTTTCTCAACCACAGAACATTGGACTCTTCCTGCAGGAATTTAATTTAAATATTTGGGAGTAGTTTCTCCAAGTTGTGAAGATCACTTCAAATTCAGATCCTGACCTCCTAGGACTTCTATCATCTCCTAATTTTGACATCCACAGATTGTTTGCTTGTTGTTCAGTTTTCAATTAAAAACAAAACAAAACAAAACAAACTATTTAAAAGAACCAAGTATAAGGAAACTGCTGAATGACCTTGCAATATCTTCCCTGACAGTGATCCAGTGATAGCTGATGCTGAGGAGCTATTTTTCAACAGTCTCTGCACCTACCTCAGTGTAATTATATCTATACCATATTCTATAGTCTGTCATATATGTCAAAAAGCATTACTAAAAATCAAGCACCAGTGCATTTGCTGCTTCCTCTTTATTCATAGACATACTACTGTGACAAAGAAGGAAATTAGATTGATTTGACATCAAATGTTCTTGACAAGCCTATGTTTTCCTGTATCAGCTGGCTACTTCAAAATTGATTGTTTAATGATTTGTTCCTGAATCTTTCAAGGACTTAAGTTAGATTGACAGGTCTGTAATTCCCTGGGTCCTCCTTTTCCCTCTATTTAAAATATAATACACTATGTTTGCCCTTCTCTTGTCTTCAGGGACCTCCTCTCTCCTCTGTGGGTTCTTAAAGATAATCACTAATGGCTCAGCGATTGCTTCAGACAGCACCTTTAAGTACTCTGGGGTGAATTTCATCAGGCCCTGCTGACTGGAGTACATTCTTATTATCTAAATATTCTTTAATCTATTCTCCTCCTCTTCCAGTCTGTATTTCTGCCCCCTTGTAAAAAGTAAGTTTAAACAACTGGTTGTATACCCTGCTGACTGTTACATTTCAAAGGAATTGAACATTCGTCAGTACATTTTAATTTTTTAATATTTACCAAGCTTTATATTTCCGTTCTTCACATTACAAATTCTAAAAACCCAAACTCATCAACCCCTATTCACTGGATGCTAAACTGACACACCACTCTTAAGGACAGAATCATTGCTGAAGATGGAGCAGAGAGAGGATACATGACTAAAACATTGTGTTTTGTCACGCAGAACTTCAGCATTCACTGACAGACCTGTGCTGGTTGTAAGAACAGGTTCCCATTTCTGCCCAAGCTGTTCCTAAAATATAACTGGCACCTGCATATCTGGGAGTGCACCTGCAGCAGTGCCCATGAGCTGAGCACTGTCCTTTGAACTGGTGAAACTGCTAGGGCTACTGTTGTCTAGATTTGCTCTACATTACAGATATTAAGGACATGTGTTGTTTGGGGTTTTTTATATTAAACATTAAAGTCTGCCAAAAGTCATGGTGGGTTTTCCATGGAGATCTACTTCCTGTGCTCTATCAGACACCTGATGCTATAGTACTCAGTGGGAAAATAATTCAGGTTTCCACCTATGATAGCCATACAGAACAATTTTTATGGCTGTCTTTAATAAAATCTTCTTTTGTCCACCTTTCCCCTCAGTAGTTCACTGTCATTACAGACCTGACAGTGTTTGCATACCAAGGCTCTTGGTATGCATTTGACAACACTCTCAGGTTTGTTTCAATTAGAAGTTAAGGGCTTTCTGTCAGAACAAAAGATATTTTATAAGAGAAATTAACTTTTTAGAGGTCTGTAGGCTTAAGTCCCATCCCATTCCTCACAAGCCAAAACCATTGCAAAAGTCAGCTTCGAAATTAAAAGCTTGGCTCAAGTGACAAGCCAGGCACCAAAGGAGGAGGAGAAGAAAACTGGAGAACCACTGAAGATATTCACTTGTCCTCTCCACATGGCTAAGTCTGGCAATGCACATTTTCCATTTCACCCAGGAAAGTCTACATGACCAGGCAGCTTTTTTTTGTGTGTGTCTTGAAACCCTGATCAAACTCTCACTTAAGAATTTACCAGTGGGAATTTACCATTTTCTCATTTGAGAATTTACCACAGTGACCCTGATCCCTGTGACTCACCTGCAAACCTCCTCTTTACCTGGTGCTGCATGTGAAGAGTATATGGAGGTACCAGCTGGGAGAGGGTACAGGGTTGCTCACTTGCCTTCTCTGTGTCTAGAGGGATACAAGAGATTTGCCCTGAAGCACTTCTATTTCTTAGTTTTACCTTAGTGTAGTTCAAACTTTAAACTCAGGGTTCAGCGGTGACAAAATCTGAATTTTAATGTATCACTACCAGCAGCTGCTCTGTGTTTCCAAAACAAGGCAGACATAAAAATGTAGGATAGTTTGTGATGGTTCAGAGCAAACATTTTTGTTTGAAGGGAACTGTTTCTGGGAATGCATATTTGGAGGAAATAGGCAAAACAAAACTTAATTCTGCTTCTACAAAGCTTTTCCTTTACAGAAAGAATGACGCTGACATTTGAGATAAGAGCTGGTTTGAGAGTTTTCTATCAAAAATTTTTTATCAAAAAAAAAAAAGCATTACAAGTCAAAACTGACCCTTTTTGCAGTAACATGTTGGTTTTGATGAAATTCACTGGCAACACTGCTCAAGTCTAGAACAGAAATTATATGACATTCAAGAAGGGGAGAGGCAAACCACAGAGGTGGCAATTGCCAGCTGGAAGGGCACTCACCCAAGACACAGGATACTCTCCCATTTGCACTTCTAATTACCCACATCCTACTCTCCTGGTGTTCTGTCATCAGGCCTACCTTCTGACAGACAAGATTTTACAAACCCCCACAAACAGACCAGTTCACTGCCTCTTTAATAAAAATAGATTGAAATTCTCATTGTCCTATGGAAAACAACTTTTGAGCCATATTTGAAAAAATTAACTGCCAGATACAACTTTCCCATAATGCCACAGACTTCCTTTCTCATTTCCCTTTTGAAAAGAGTACTGTTGGGTTTCTCAGCTGAAACAGCTGGCTGGAGTCTGTTCTCTGCTACTTGTGTGGAAAGAGCATCATGTTCATCTCTATTTTCTGAGTTTGGAAAAATCATATAAAAGGAGTAATTTTCTTCTCATTAATCTTCTGTACCTTATCTGATATAAAAACATAAATGTGGCTTAAATGGCCTTTTTCTCTGAGCTTTACTGCCATCCTTCTTTCTTAACCCAACCTCATTCTTTCCACTATTTTTCAGATATTTTATTTTGAAGGACCCCTAGCAGTCTAAAAATGTTCAGTTTTTTAGATTGAAGAATCTGTCCAACCTACACTCAGGTTATTATCTCAAGTTTTGCATTTTTATAATGTATTTGCGTTTTCATACTAATTTTAAACTACTTGTAATTTTGACTTTTGTTATAAAATCCCCTTCATAACTCCTCAAGAGAAGACAATACACTCTCCACCGCCATCATCCTCAAAGTTCAGTAAATCAGCAGGCCAGATCCAGCAGCAAGCTGAGTTCTGAATTTCCAGTTCTCCAAGAACTGGAAGAGCCAAGACTATAAATCAGTTTAAGAATCACTTGAAAATAACCTATCAAAGATTGGCAGGTTGGCCTTCATCAACATTGAGTCAGTTTAGAAGCATCCATTAAGCTTTTTCTTTATCTAGAATGGCACTAAATCTTTGAATCAAGGTTATCACAGTAAATGTCAGTAACAAAATAAAATAAACCTCACCAGAATGAGGAACTTCTGTCTGTTTATTAATATCTTCCAAGAGCAACATAATTTTTGGGAAATTAGTTATCCATGGGGATTTGCTCCCCCCTGAAGACTCCCTAGACATGCCCCTTATCTTCTCTGCATGAATTTGCTCATCAGCAGGAGAAGGTAAAACTTGACTACACTCATTGTCTTGAGTAAACAGCACTGCTTTAGTGATTTTAAATGCTACACTTCTGGTCTTTAGGAATGGTAAATTTTCCACTAGAATAAATTCCATAATACTGCATGAAGGATTCAGAACTTCCCACTGAGCAGCTCAATAAAAGATTTTTTAAAAAAGAGGGGATTCACTGTTATCTTTATTGCTAAGAAAAGAATATAGCTCTTGGATCAAGCTGCTGTCCATGGCATCCAATTATTTGTTTCCACTGCACAAAAAGAAAAAAAATCAGTAAAAAGAAAATTAGCTACATTGATTGCTGGCTGGGGTTTCATTTTGGGTTTCCCCTGGGACTGCAGCATCAGCAGGAATGGTTACTTAGTCATGAATGTGCTGCACAGCAAGGAATCAGATTGCTCCATGTGAGAAGCATGGCTTTTTTCTGGTCTCTCAGTTGTGTGAGGAGGAAATCCAGCTCCCCTTAATCACAGCCTGCCACCATGGAGGACACATAAGTAACTGCTACAGCCTTTATTATATGGTTCCCCAAAATGAAAAGAGCATCTTGGCTGTGGGGTATTGGAAATTAGTATTATCCAAAATAAAATTCTAGCAGATCACCTTAATACTGCTTTTTAAGCTTTTTTGGAAACCATGACATTTTTTACTGTATCTTGATAAAACTCCACCTCTGTCTATAATGGGTTCCTGATTATAAAATCCTTATTAGAATATCTTCACGTATTTAAGCTGCAATTATGCTTAGCTTCTCCTAGTGTCAGAAGCCCTATAATAGAGGGATAGGGCCCTTTCTGAAGTAGTAATTACACGAAAACATAATTTAAGAAAATATAATATGATAAATCATTGGGAAGAAAAGAAAAATTCTGGGTCAAGCCAGAAGAAAACATTAGAGCAGGTCAGAAAGCCAAAGTTAACTTGTATCCTAGTCCCTGGTTTCAGCTAGAAAATGGCAGTAAAAATCTCTACTCATTTAAAGGTTACCTCCCCAAAAGTGAGTTTACTACTGTTTGTAGCAAACATATTTCACTTAGCCACTGATACAGAAAAACAGTGATTGTCAGAACCTAGTGTCCCAAACTAATCAGTGATTACAGTGCACCTGGGCAAAAATCTAAAATCAGATTTTGTTTCTGTGCCCCAAACATGAAATTTCAGTCAGTGCTAGCCCTACAACAAATTAAAAGTTTAATTTGCATTTTCCTTTCTACAAAAAAACCCCAAAACTCTTCCTTTGTAAAAATTTTACTGTGGAAGAGCTACATTTCAATGTGAAATTCCTAATGAACAGTATTTACAAGCAAATGACAGGACTGCAATGGGCCTAACAGGGGCTATTCAGCTATTAAAATATCCAGTAACAGATTAGCAATTTTTCATAATCAGAGCAGTAATAGCAAGTGAAAGAGGGTTAAATAGATGACAAACTGCAGAGTGAGGTGGCACTGGCTTCTAGTACCTTACAGAGCCCCCCCAATAAAGACTTTTTTTTGTCTTGGCCATTCCCTTCAAATACTCATGCTCCTTAAGCCCTCCCTGATATCCCCAGTGACGTCCCACTCCCTGGTTCCTCCTACAAAAAACCTCACAGCCAGCATGCTGAGGCTAAATAACAGCATCATCTTTTCTAAGGTAGCCTCCACCCTTCAGTGTGAAGCAGTAATTTTCCACTTTACGAGCTGCACACAGCACACTGCCTACAGCAGCTTGTTCAAACACCCTGTCCCTCGGAAGAGGGATGCTCAGAGGGTAGCTCCTTGTGCTGCACCACCAGTTCCTCCTCCTCCTCACTTGGCTGAGAGGAGCCAAGGGATGCCCAGAGCAAAATGGGGAGGCTGCAGTACAGGCACAGCACCACTGTTCCTCAGCACCACATTATCCTCCAAACAGAAAGGAAAATAAACAGAAGTAGTACAGCACATCTTAATTTTCACCACTGGTAGTGACAGTTTTACTCAATTTTAGTCAGCTATCAAGTAATCAGAATGAATTAAGCAGCAGAAGGAAGGGCTGTGCCACGATCCAATAAAGTAGTGGGCACTGGAGTGCTTCAGGGAGTCACTGCACATCTCCCTCTGATCATCATCGCCCTGGTTTCCCACCACTGCCATCAGACAGCTCCAGAGCACCAGGAAACCAGCACCTCCTGCCACTCCTATCACCGGGTTTCAGAAACAGCTGTCAGTCCAGCTTGTCTGTGGGATGGCTCCACACATGCCTGCCTGTCTTTATCTGCTTTGAAAAGCCTAATAAGAAGGTTTGAAATTGCTGTTAACTCCCAGCAAGCCCCACTCACACCTTTAACTGAGAGCAGTGCTTGCACTTGGTCAGCACTCACGATCTCTCCTGTGCTCCACCAGCTGAGATGGACATGGTGGGTTGAATGGATTCATTGGAAGGCCAAAGGCAATTTCTCCTTTAGACATCCCAAGGAAAGGAATAGCCTTGGAGACACTTCACTCCTTATTTGCACTTCTCTGAATATTACTATCTGCTTTCAAAGGCTTTGCTCTCAAAGGTCATCTCAGTTGCAACCTTCCCATTGTAGGGATTGGATATTTTTGGCCGTAGTAAGGGGGGTATTTTTATTATCTCCCTGTGGTCAGAGATCAACTTTCAATCCCCAGTTCTGTGTTTTGCACATTGTGCAAGCCACGAGGGTATTTACAAATGCAAACTTCCAAGGATGTCTTTAGGGCACAAATTAGAACGACTCTGGTAAAATCTCTGACTTCAGCTGTGTTTTACTACTGCCATTAAGCTGTCACATAGGGGCTGTAACCTGCAGTGCTTCCATATATAACTGCACACACAAGGCAAATGGTTAATGGCTCCTTCCTAAATTCTGATGGTCAAGGAGGCTATGGACACAGCCTCTGTGAATTTAGTCAAGCACAAACCTTCTCTTTACAACACTAATAAATAACTATTACCCTTTGGGACAGGACTGAAGGCACACAATGGAAAAATGTCCTGACAGGCTAGAAAAGGACATTTAAAGAAAAGCAAGTTTTGGCTCAAGGTGGTGCCTTTCCTGATGCGTGGCAATCCTAGCCCACATTAAGCCTGGTTAGAAAATAGATTTAGCCAGATAATGGTCAAATTTATACCGAAAGGGATGGAAAACACTTCTTCTGTTGCATGAAGAACATGAAAACAGCCTTTAATTATGGAACATTACAAAACTACACTGATCCAAGACCCTAATTATTTTTTTTTTCTCCAACAGTTATTTGCCTCCTCCTACGTGAAACACCCCCACCTCTCGGCAGCTCCTACTTCAAGCTCTTTGCAACATCTCAAGAAATTCAAATCCCTGCTCTTAGAGGAAAATAGTTTCTAATTAAACATAGAGCGTGGGTGTGAATGAAGCTGGGCCCACTCCTTGCCTCGCTGAAGTCAACAGAAAAATGTTTTTCTTTTTTACCATGGGCATCAGCAAAGACAGGGGTGATGGGTCACTGCACCCAGGCACGGTCCTGAGGAAACACAGGGTCACTGGTACCAACAACTAACATGGCTTTTCTTTAGGTTTGGTGAAAGAGCCTTTCCCTAAATTTCAGACTTAGGGTGCAGTCTTGGCTGGAAATGTGTACACTAGAGATTGGACCATGCCCAGTGGGCAACAGCAAGCCAAGAAGAGGGAGTGTTCGTGTAAATGTTAGCTACTTATGGGTCTACTGCAGGTGTGAACATTAGAGATCATCATCTTACAAACCTTCCCCTGCACCACATCAGAGCACAATTTTGTGAGTTTTGAGCCAAAATTAAGTATTTGGGAAATGTTATTCATCCTTTTCATGGCAAAATAAGGTATTTCGTAGACTCAAAATCTACTTACAATAATTTTCAAATATATTCTTTCATTGATCTGAGGTCTAAGTCTAAAAGAAAATATTCTAGTCCATAATTTACCTCTTTCCATTATAATTCATCCACAGAAACATCCAAAAAGTAAAAGAAAATGTTGGATGTGCAGAAAAACACAAATCTTGCCAGAATCAGAACACAATACAGAAAGGCAAAGACAGACCATGGTTTCTATTCATCTACATGGCAATACTGTCAGGCTAGAGCAGCTAGATGGTGTTCAAGCTCCTGATGATTTGGTCTCCACTTCCTCAGTTTCTCCCTTATCTTTCCTCCACATCACTTACACAGCTCTCTGCTGCTCGAGCAGCACAACAGCAATTTGACCAGTGTGGTTGTGGCTTATGTTTGGTAGTGACTCCACTGAAAACACCACTTGAAAACTGGAGGGAAAAAGACAAAAAAGCTGAAAGTTTTTCCTGACACCAGTAGGATCCCATAGTTTGTTTGAGATAATTCAGCTTACAACAGCACAATGGATCCTGGCAGTGTTAGAAGAGAGGTTCTGCCTCTACTCCAGATAACGCTCCTGCACTGTGTGCAAGAAAAGCTGAGTGTGCTGACAGATTATAGGACCTCATATTTACATTCTCAGTTATGAGCACTCCAGTTATTTTTTGCAACAGTAGCTGGTAAAGTTAGGGCCTGTGTGAAGTAGGAAGAAATAAGAAATTGATTTTATTTCAGTAACACAAAAGTACATTTTCCTTGTAGAGCTACTCAGACTCTCAGGGGAAAAAAAAATCAGTACCTGATCTCCAGAGGTCCATCCAGCCCTATATGCTCATGAAAGTTCATATTCCTGCAGCTAGTGATATATTTTCCTTCAGAGCTTAGCTTGTCTGGAGATGGGAAGGAGAGATCTGTTTTTTTCATTTTGATGAGGCTAGCACTTTTCAAAGTTCACCTATGCATAATCTTGGCAGGGAGATGTGCATCTAGCTGATTTAGAAGACACATTTGTGTCAAAATCTATCTCTTCTGATTTTCACTGAAGCGCTTCAATATGCTGTGATACTTCACAAGATTGAAATAAATGCATTTCATAGCTCTCATCTCCCCCAACTCCCACCTTCCCTATAACTGTATTTCCATTATTTTTTGGCAGAAATACCTGAGGCTGCTTTTGCTTTTCTTAACACCACATCCAAGTGATGTGAAGACTTCTCTCTTGGACTTATTTTCCCACAAGTCATAGCTCATGAGTATGGAAGCATCTCTTCTCTTGCATAGGAGTGGCTCCAGGGCTTTTCAGGTGCTGAGTTTCCCAGCAGAAGAGAGTGGTGCCGAGATAATCTTCTCCTGCATTAATTATGCTTCTTTCCCCCCCACCACCCACCCCCCAGATGTAAACATGTCACAATGCTTGCTATGACTTAAAGCTCAGATGGGCTTTTGGGAAAAGAAAAAAAAAAATAAAAGAAAAAAAAAAAGAGAGGGAAAAAA